>BLKR01012381.1:0-20250 GCA_011170035.1 Teleogryllus occipitalis
AAAATCTGAATAAGACAGAATCGGAGAAGATTTCAAAATACCAGAATTTAGCAGCAGAAATCCAACATGTTTGGCAATTGAGTAAGGTTGAAATAGTGCCAATAATCATTTCAGCCACAGGAGTGGTGACAGACCAATTTGCTTCAGGCCTTACAAAAATAGGATTATCAAAAGGAATCTGCATAACCATCCAAAAAGCTTTAATCCTACAGACTTGCCATATTGTGCGAAAATTCTTAAATTGAACGACGGACAAAGATGAATTTCTTCTCCGTCTTTCCTCAGATCTGTCATTACCAGTTGCATTTGCTAGAGCCTAAGTCGTATGAATAGATGAATGGTTCGCAATGCTTACTGAGAAAAGTACATAATAATAATAATAATAATAATAATAATAATAATAATAATAATAATAATAATAATAATAATAATAATAATAATAATAATAATAATAATAATATGCTGAGTTGTTTTGCATTTAACGGTAGTTATAACCTACGCTTTCTTAACTACAAAGAAAGTCTAATGGTGTGATTCAAGTCCCTCACCGCCCAAACATGCACTTCTTCGGCCGAGGCTTCCGTAAAAGAAGTGGGCTGGGCGGGGTGAGGCGGGGCGAGGCGGGGTTTCTCCGCCGGTCGATACGCTCGCCCCGTCAGCAGCGTGCAGTGCGAGACCATCACTCCCTGGGCTGCAGAGTCAGCTCCCGCCCCCGCTCCCGCTCCCGCTCCCGCCACCGCCCCCGCTCCGCGCCCCGCCCTCTCGTCCAAGCCGCCCGCCGTCCACCCGGCGCGGCGGGCCGTCTCGGAAAGCAGATTCCTTCGCGGGCACTGCGTCCTTGTTCGTTGGAGAGGGGTCAAGGTGGAGCTGTTGCGTGCACTTCCTTGACGCTTTCGTTCACCGCTGCTGCGTCCACACACGCCTCTATATTGACTTCGTTTCGTCGTGGATTGTTCGGTTATATTTTCCTGTCACGTCAACTACTTTGGTCCCCGTTCGTGAAAATGCATGTTACAACCCAGGAGGTGGCGGTGTTCTTGCCCCGCTGCAACAGATCCGTCGACTTGCGTGCTTTCCACACTCCAGGTGTTTCCTTCAATGGGGAACCACTCCAAACGGAGCAAGCTCCAAAGTTCTGACTGGTCTCCAGGCATGTATCGTGGTGTGTAATGCTTCAGGTTTTGCCTGGTATAATTCGGAGAAACCACGTTAAGGTGTTTTGTTGTTACCGATTTGCCAACATCGGTAGTTATGTGTGTTAAGGCAACGCTTCTCGGATTTGGCGGTTTTATTTTGTAAAAAGAAAACAGTAAAAACTATATATGACGTATGGGGAGAAGAATATCTGCGCACGTTTTCTTGAGTACCAGAATCCCATTTTAACGATAAATAGTTGAAAGTTAAACCAATAAATAATAATAATAATAATAATAGTAATAATAATAATAATAATAATAATAATAATAATAATAATGAAAATTTAAAAACCGCGAGATTATCATTTGAAAAACTACACATTTTTGTTCTTGAGTTATAGAAAAACTATTTTCAGCGGTAAACGAACTGCAGATTTGAGTTTTATGCATTTCTAACAATATAGTAATTTACCCTCAGCTCTACTCCTACCTCTACAAACAAAAGGATAGCTCAACAAAACGAGCGCATACTGAAGCTACATTTATATTCAGAAGCAAAACAAGGGACCATCTCTGCATTTGCTCAATGGATCAGGGAAACTGGACAAAAACCTGATCGAGATGGGGGTCATTGACCCGGAAACTGAAGTATATTACTTGTTACAAGCGTATTAATTGTTTTAAATATACAATACAAATGTAAACTAATAAACATTATATATCATTGTTTTGTTAAAAAAGCATTATTTTTCTTTTTGATGATCAGTATAGTCTCTATTTGTATAGAAACAGTTATGCATCAGAAAAAAATTTACATTTAACTTCAATATGTGAGCTGACTTTTATTGTTTATTGCCGTCCGGCAATGCGTTGTAAAGTAACGTACATGTATTGTATGTGGATTTCTTGTAGTGAGTGTTGATACTCATACTTGATGAACGTGATTAATAGGACGTGTGTTGTAATTATAAATATCAGTATTGCATGAAAATATGTTCCCACCGTAAGTAAGTCACTTTTGACAAATATTATTGGTGATTAGGTGTTTGCGAGGTCGATCTGTGCAAGGTGCCAGAGGTTTAATAGATGTGTTTCTTTTGTTCCTTCTCCGCCAATGAGTGGAATGTATTCTTTCTTACCTCTTCTCATACTCCTTTTACTTTGCCGAAAGGGTAGCGTCGTTACTGCTGCCGCGATTCCCACGCAACAAAAAAATTTAGAAAAGGAGATTTCTCTGAATATGTTCAACAGCGATTTCTTAAAGGCTCTGCCTCTCCAATGCAAGCCCCCCATACCACATGTTCAATAGTCGAATCTCTACCTACATGACAAAGTTCTTTTAGACGTTGTATAAAATAATACTAATAAGAAGGGCTCAAAAAGAAAATCATAAGCCATACTCCTACAGATTTCAGATACAAATCTTTTAAGTTTGTCGTACACATGTAAAGCAATGGGGAACCTGGACAATCAGTCTCTTGTTTTCCTCCCAATTGGTTGAAATAGAAATCTATAAATGTAAATTGTTGCTTAGAGAAAATTGTGCTGTGATAAACTCGACAAATTAAAAATTATTATTGAGGATATGTGATTTATGTCCCTTTGGACACGGCACCTGCAACGCTCAAATAACGTAGGGAACATATTTAGAACACGTGGCTGACATTTTGAGTTTTTTTCAATTTTCTTCTTTTAGAATTGTATTTGCTTGTGCTTTTAATTTTCTCCTGAAATATTGTGTGGAAGACTAGATGTTTGTAAAAAGTGGAATAAAATTATAAATATTTTTGATATCAAATTAGTAAACACAGAAAGAGAAAGCATTATAGTGTATTTCTTTTCTTTTCTTTGTTACTTTTCTGAACATTTTGTTTTACATTTAAAATTCGTCCCTTTGAGTTCTTTATTTTAATCGCTTTTACATAATTTTCTAAACTTTCTTAAGTATCACTATTCTATATGTATTAACGTGTCATAATATATAATTTTCATATTTCTGCATTCTGAATATTAAATTACGTATGGGTATGTTTTCACAGTTTAATATGAACTGTGACGTTTTATCTCAAACTTAATTTGGAGGAGGATTGCCTGATGATTAGAAAAGAGAAAGAAGCATTAATTGTAGTTAATAATCGCTTCAAGAATAATTAATATTGCATTAGTTTTCCAAACTTCTAAAGTTGTTTTGGAAATTCGGAATTATTTTCTTTCATACATGTGTAAATTATTATTAATTCACATAATTTTTGTCAATGATTATTCAGAAAATGTGGCACCTAAATATATTTTTTATTTTCATATATGTGTCAATAAGCTTTCTTATGTTTCAGGTGAGCTAATTGCTGTGCGTTAAGAATACAATATGGTGAGTTAATATCATTATATTTTCATTTCTTGTCTCATTAAAAACGCATTTCCTAGTGTTATAATTCTCAGTGACGTAATAATTGAGCATGACGTCAGTTCCATCGACAATGAAAGTGCCTTAGAAGTCTGTGTGATTCTCATATTCTAATAGAAATGTTTTATAAAAGTTCCATCCGTAGGAAGGAATGTCAAAATCAAAATATGGTATTAAATACAATATACAATAAAAAATGTTGACATATTTATTGCCTACGTGTTTCATAAATTAAGTTAATGTGCAATATATGAATGTATGTATCGATGAGTGTTCTTAGACGTGGCATTCATATTATTTTAAAAATGTTATAAGAGCAATTATAAACTTTTCGTAAAATTCAAAAGTTTGCAGATATTTTCTCAAATACTAATGTTGAATCTTTCATTTTCAACATAGTCCCACTTTTCCAGGTTAAATTCACCAATCGAACTATTTGACAAATGTTCGTTGGAACAAATCGAGAATAAATGATCCACACAAAAAAAGAAGCATTTCAAATAAATTCGCCCGCTCAACAAAAATGGAGCAATGTAAATCCCTTCCTCATCCCATACACACACACACACACACACACACACACACACACACACACACACACGCATGCCAAAAAATCGGGTGGACCAAAAGTTTCGAATCGCAGTTTTGTCGGACACGAGCAGCTTCGCCTCTGGCGACGGTCGGCCTGGCGATTGCCTCGCCGAGTCGCGCTCGATTCCCTTGCCGCCCACCGAGAGCGCTGCGGGCGCAGATGAAGATCGCGCCTTAAACAAGCGAATAACGGCCCCATTAGCCCGCGTCTTACCGCGGCGCGTGATTTAGGGAAGGGGCGGAGCCTGTGGACCCGCTGAGCTAGGGGGAGGGGGTGGGGGAGGGGGAAAGGAAGGGATTGCCCTCCCCAGCCGCCGCCGCCTCGCGTGTGCTGACGGCGCACGGGCGCCGCTGGGCGAAAGGGCTGGGTGGGTTTGCTTTGGGAGATAGCGCCCGAGGGGAGAAAGGCGGCTGCAAGATAAAGATGGTAATAGAAGCTGTGGTGACTGGGCGAGGTGGGAGATGGGGAGGAGGATAGTGTAGTCGGATTGGGAGAAGAAAGGATGATTGGATGGGAATGATTTGTGGAAAAGAATATGTCGATTAGTGTACAGTACAATCGCTGTTATTCGTTGGTATAATAAGTGGATATAGGAAGTTGAAACAGTAAATAATATAACGTTAGGCGTATTGTAGTAACAACTGAGTGTGTGTTGAGAATGGTGAGATTTTCAAACATGAAATAATAAGACACATGGCAGTACTAGTAATAGGAGATGTGCTGTTTGTATGATGGATCTGAAAGTAGTGGATTTGGATGGAAGGTATTCTAGAAGATGGTTGGCGGAAAATAACATGACGATGAGCGAAGAGAATGGGGAAATTTCTTAATTGGAGATGAAATAAGTGGCTGTGATAAAGTTGATACGATCGTATTAAACGGCTAGCTACGAGTGACGGATATAAATATTTTGTTACACATCTATGCTACAGATAGTGACATATCTTCCTATATCTACCCAATGTATTTAACATTTTGTTGAGGATATATGTAGTGCAGATATTACAGTTGGAAGTTAATTGAATTTCGAGAGGGGCAAGGCAGATTGTAAAGACAGTACAGTGTGATAGGTGGCGACTGAAAAGATGAGTGAAGACAACTTTTATTACCTAATTGCAATATTTTTTCAGACCATTAGTTTCTGTGTTTCGTTGTGTGTTTATGATTCTTTTTGACGTGAGACTGTTATAAGGGAGATAAAGAAGGCTTCAGTGGAAAGTAGAATGCGAGATTCGGTACAGAATAAGGGGAAATTAAAATGAGACATGGACATTTTATTTGTTTTGAAACATATATAACTTTGCAGACAGCATGGCTTGCGATAAAATCGTCAGCCGTGGCAATGCAGAGAGTAATCGTAGAATAAATTGATTAGGAATACTTAAACTGCCTATTGATTACTCATATAGTCTTACATTATTTTTCTCTTCTCTGTCTGATCTCTATAACATAAATTTTTACATTGTGCTATTTGTTCTTCATGAAATTTGTACGAATATGGTTGGATATCCTATTGGATAGCTTCGTTACGTTTTCCGAGTTAATTTAATAACAATGATAATTTTTTACAGGGACATTTGCATTGGCCCTTGGCTGTCCGTATATTTGGTAAATTTATCGATAAGCTCTGATTTGATGTTAATGGCAGTGAAATGATCTGTGATTGAGAATACTTCCCATACTCGAGTGGAGGAGTCAAGAAGGAAGGAAAGCTGCAACGGAGGGGCGGGCGGCGTAACCCTCGCCGAGGGAAGCGGAGTGTGCAAGCGACGGTGCTCGGGAGAGAGGCGGGGGTGGGGGAGGGGGCGGTGCCGCCGGGATTCGGTCGAATTTACGCACCCTGCGGCGCAATCGCAGAGCTCTGCCCGCGCGCTTCGGCCGCAGCGCAGCTCCGCAGTGCTCGCGTCGCCCGCCCGCGCGCACCCGTGACCACCACGCGCTCGCCCCGCCCCGCCCGCCTCCGTCACCGAATCTCCTCACCCCGCCCCGCCCATGACCTCTCTGTCCATCCTCGGCCCCGTCGCCATGTCTAACCCCGCCCCGCCCCATTCACCGTCACCAAAACTTCTCAACCCTGTCTCGTCCTTCCACCTCCCCAAGCCATGCACCGGCCCCGATCCCTCTCCACCTCCCCCGTCCCTTCACCGTTTTCCGCACCCCCTCGTCTCTGTCTTGCGCTCCCGGCCGCCTCAGCCCCGCCCTGCCTTCGACCTTACCCTGTCTCAGGGCCCCGCCGCCGTCTCTCTCCAATTCTTGTCCCTGTCCCACGCCTGTATCCCGCCCAAGCCACGCCTCCGTCCCAGATATTTCTCCTTCTCCCGACCCTGCCTTCGCCCGTCTCCGTCCCTATTCCCGTTCCTGCCTCAGCTCACCGACTCCATCACCGAATGCCCTCGCCCCCGCCCCGCCGTTGCCACGCTCCGGTCTCGACCTCTCTCCATCTAATGCCCACTCCAGCCTCCGTCTCCATTTCTTGTCCATGTCCTGACTGAAGTGCCCTTTGACCGGGAGGTCCAAGGTTCGAGTTCCGACAGGGGCAGAATTATCGACAATAGCTTTTCAGCTAGGTCGATTTCTGTCGCTGTCTGGAGGAGACTTCTAGCGGCTGGCTGCTCTGTAGTTTCCCGTGCTTTCTTCGATCAACATCAGGCGAATGCCGGAGTAGTACCCTAAAAAACGGACCACGGACCGCGCGCAATCTTTCCTTCCTTGTCATATCCTCACACCTTTCACACACACTTACACTAACATGCAATTCACTACCACTTTTACCGGGAGACCGGTCGAGAACTTAGAGCTTGTCCTGGCTTATGGTGCCCCAATGGTGGGAGATACCTGGTTAGGAACACCTCGCTAGTCGACGGTAGGTCGGCGTCTGATCGCGCCATCCAGTGGGGGAAGATCACCGCCACCGCCAGATGTTAAAACACACACTATACTTACGGGACTCATGACCTCAGTAGTTGACGCGCCCGGAGTCACTAGCAATCAATCAATTGTCTATGTTCTGAGCTCCCGGCCGCCCCAGTCACACACGGCTGAAACTCCCCTCCGCCTCTCTACTCGGCCAGTGACCCGTCCTCACCCCCCTCCGTCCAGTCCCGCTCCTGCTCTCTGCCTCCGCCCCGGCCGTCCCTCCGCCATCCTTCCCCGCCCACAACACCACGTTTTCGCACTATCGCATTACCGAGCTGAATAGTTCAGGGCATCTTGTGTCTGTCACTGCGATGTCTCTCACCGGGAGGTTCTAGGGTTCAAATAACGACAGTGGCGGTTTTTCGACACTAGCCATAGAGCTATGTCGAAGTCAGCTGCAGTTTGGAGGAGCATCGTAGTGGCTAGTTGCTTGTATCGGTAGTTTTATGTGGTTTCTTGGATCAAAACTAGGCCAATGGAAGAGAAATACCTTCACAAATGACTAGTGTGTGGTCTTGCCTTTCTCCTCCCATTTCTATATTTTTTCCTTATTCTTCCTTTCTGCTCTCTCTTCTCTCTCCGTATTTCTCTCCCTTCAACTCTTCTTACCTCCATCTGTCTCTCCATCTCTCTCTCCATCTCTCTCTCCATCTCTCTCTCCATCTCTCTCTCCATCTCTCTCTCCATCTCTCTCCATCTCTCACTCTCCATCTCTCTCTCTCTCCATCTCTCTCTGTTACAAATTTAAATCTGAACTCATCTTCCCGCAACAGCTTGTGCGTACGTGAATGCCGCGAATGTCAATAAATTCTGCTGCTGCTGTACTGCCACTCACCAAACGCCGTTGTTCATTGTCCTCTCTCTTGTAGTAATTTAAATAAGAACACTTTAATTTCAACACGAGTAAATGTATTATCCGTGAATTCTTGTTACCAGAATCAATCGGCAAATGTTACCTTCTCTTCTTCAGCTGATATGTTGTTCCTTACTATAGAACCACGGAATAACTTTCTGAAGTAGCTTCCCCAAGGTTTTGCCAAACTTCCAATATTTTGAAGTTGCTACTTATTGGGTTTTAAAACCAGAACGCCACGTCAATATTTGCGGCCTACATTCAGGTGTTCATTCGTTAGCGTAGTCTATCCAGTCTCCCCTTCATCAAACTCATGTCTATGGTAACCGACGCTACATCCCTCAATTGTCTCTTACAAATTTACACAACTCGCATAAACTTATATTTTCGTTTCGTTACATTCTCCAACGCGCGCACACACACACACACACACACACACACACACTTGCATTACACTTTCACGTATATGGGAGATCTGTCGAGAGCTCGTAACTTGTCTCTGTGGAGGTGATGCCCTGCTGGTGGACATATTTGGAGGAAGGAACGTCTATGAGCCCCCGTGTTGGTCGACGCCGAATCACGCGGTCTAGTGGGAGAGGAACATTGTTACATATACAGAGGGGTCCAAAAAAATGTATCCACTGTTCAAAAATCCACAACTTGCAAACCAATTGACGGAGTTGTCTCATTTTTGGTAGTGTAATAGTTTGTGGTTCCGGCAATCGCCACACAAGCGTTGTATTGCGTTGTGTTGTTTTGTCAGATGACAGTCGCCAGCTTGTTAGTGTTTTATTGTTAGTTGTATCTTGTTACTCGAGTAAACATGGCTGCCATGCGGCTAACATTCGATGAAAGGAAGTCAGTTTTGAAGTGGTATTTTAAGTAAGAAAACATTAATGAGGTTCAACGGCAATGGCGAAATGAGTATCTAACAGAGCCACCGACACGTTTAACGATTCGTCGCATTCGAGACAAATTTGAAGCCGAAGGCTGTGTTAAAGACGTACATAAACAACGATCTGGACGACCTGTAACAGTAACAAGTTAATTTAACTCCCATCTTGTGTTACAACAATTCACTCGCTTACCACAGAAGTTTGTGAGACAGTGTGCCCGTGAAACTGGAGTGAGTCGCTAATGTGTTCGGCGAATTTTGAAGACAGCAAAGCGGAAGTGGTACATCCCAAGATTGCTACACGCAATGAACGAGGACGACCCAGATCGTTGAATGGAGTACAGCGAGTGGTTTAACAACATGGTGCGCAACGATGAAGAGTTTGCAGAGATGATTGTGTGGTCTGATGAGGCACAGTTCAAACTCAATGGTACAGTAAATCGCCAAAATTGCATCTACTGGGCCGCCGAAAATCCGAACGTCCATGTAGACAAAGCTGTGAATTTGCCAGAAGTAAATGTGTGGTGTGGTTTGTCTTACCGGGGCTTGATTAAGCCATTCTTTTTTGACGGCACAGTTACCGGTGAGGTGTACCTTCAGATGCTTCAAACATCCATTTTACCTGCCGTCCGAAATTTGTATGGAGACGGAAGATTTTACTTTCAACATGATGATGCCCCAGCCCACTACCACAATCGTGTTAGGGCTAATCTCGACGAAAATCTACCAGGAAGATGGATAGGACGTAGAGGTGGTGTAGAGTATCCACCACGTTCCCCAGACTTAACTCCTCTGGACTTTTACCTGTGGGGAACACTAAAGGACGTCGTTTATCGACAAAAGCCACGCACATTGGATGAACTTCGAGAATCCATCGTACATTCATGAGCAAATATCGAACTGAACACGTTGCACTCAGTAGTTCGTGCTGCAGTTCGGCTTCATCGTTTGTGTGTGGATGTTAATGGTGACCATTTCGAACACCTACAGTGATATTTTTAAGTTGAACTTTAAGCTACGCTTTCACCAGAAATGAGACAACTCCGCCAATTAGTTTGCAATTTATGGACTTTCAAAAAGTGGATACATTTTTTTGGACCCCTCTGTATAACACGCACACTACTAATGGCCATAGCAGTTTATTACGTCCGCAAACAGAAAATAATCAAAGTCCGACCTCCCTTCCCCTGACTCTGCCTCCATCACCACCACCGCTCCCCACCCCCAACACTCTTCTCCGCCCTAAAATTACGTTTCCGCACCCCACTCTCGCTGCACCGCTCCTCCGCTCGCATGTTCCCCCTGCCCGTTCGAACCCTGCTCCCCATTCCCACGCCACCCTGGACCCCTAACGCTAGTCCCACAATTTGTGCGTCAGGTCCACCCTTCGTACCCACTCCTCCGTCCCTCGCACGAATTCGTGCTACTTGTTTCTCCGTCCGCGTTTACTAGCCTCTCAGGCTACCCACTTTAACTCCAAACAAGAAACTGACTCGTGAAGTCGTAGGCTTCCGCGACCAGAGTCATGTAACTGATCTTGGCTGTCTGGGTGACGTCACGTCGACCGGAAGCGGTAGCTCAGTGCGTCAACTGATGTTACTGCAGCGCCTCTGACCGGGAGGTCCTAGGCTCCCACTCCCCACGGCGGCTGGATTTTCGGCACTAGCTTTTCAGCTAGATCGAATTCAGTCGCTGTCTGGAGGAGAATTCTAGCGGCCGGCTGCTCTGATCGGTAGTTTTCCGGGGTTTCTCCGATCAACACCAGGCTAATGCCGGAGCAGTACCCAACCAAACGGGCCACGGACCGCGCGCGATCTGTCCTTCCTCTTCCTTGTCCTCTCCTCTCCCCTTACACACACACACTTAAACTAACATGCACTACACTACCACATATTCCGGGAGACCGGTCGGGAGCTTAGAGCTTGTCCCGGCTGGGGCGGTGCCCCGCTGGTGGAAGAGTCCTGGTCAGGGGGAAGCCCCACTAGCCGACGGTAGGTCGGCGCCGGATCTCGCCATCCAGCGGGGGAAGATCACCGCTATCTCCCGAGAAAAAAACATTCTCTACACTAACGGGACTAATGACCAAAGCAGTTGACGCGCCCGAAAACACGAAAAAATCAAATCAAATCAAATCAAACGGCGCGTCGAAGGCTGTGTTGCGAGTGTTTCCTTCGGCAAGAAACTGACTCACCTATCCCTTCTTCTCTGACCCTAAAGCCGTGTTCACGCCGTCTCCTGCATTCGGCATGAATCACCCTCCCCACCCGTTCACCCCTCTGTCAGCTCTTTCAAGCCTGTTTCCGTGATCGCCTCACCCCACTGCCTTCCAGAACCGCCGTTTCCCTGGACTCTCAATGCGACCCCAGCATCAGTCTGTCCTCTTGCTGCGACTACCTTTGCTGCCTCACTCGCTCTCAATATACTATCCCCCTCCAATATGTGGGCTCGTAGAATACGTTGATTGATTGATTGATTTTTTCGTGTTTCCGGGCGCGTCAACTGCTTCGGTCATTAGTCCCGTTAGTGTAGTGCATGGTTTTTTCGGGAGGTGGCGATGATCTTCCCCCGCTGGATGGAGAGATCCGGCACTGACCTACCGTCGGCTAGTGGGGATTCCCCCTAACCAGGACTCTCCTACCAGCGGGACACCGCCCCAGCCGGGACAAGCTCTAAGCTTCCGACCGGTCTCCCAGAATATGTGGTAGTGTAGTCCATGTTAGTGTAAGTGTGTGTGTGTAAGGGGAGAGGAGAGGACAAGGAAGAGGAAGGACAGATCGCGCGCGGTCCGTGACCTGTTTGTTAGGGTACTACCCCGGCATTCGCCTGGTGTTGATCGGAGGAACCACGGAAAACTACCGATCAGAGCAGCCGGCCGCTAGAATTCTCCTTCAGACAGCGACTGAATTCGACCTAGCTGAAAGCTAATGTCGCAAATCCTGCCGCCGTGAGGAGTGGGAACGTAGGATCTCCCGGTCAGAGGCGCTGCAGGGACAGCAGTTGATGCACTACCGCTCCCGGTTTAGAATACGTTACCGCATACATTTTCACACATACTTCCGATCTCTTCTCCCCGTCAGCATTCACCCCAAGCACCGCACGGCTGGCGGTTCGTCCTCCTCACATGAAATTTTGCAACCTCACAATTCGAGCCCGTTTCTTTTCGTTCGTACATTAATTATAATTAATTATATTACATTGACGAAAATGAGTTATTTTATTTCTTCATGAATATAACTTCTTGGTTTATGTAATTATTTAATTTTTTGAAGTTCGTAGTTCATGTTTATTGACTGTTATGTATATTTATTATTATATGTTATTGCTTCAGCATTTTCGATTTATTACCTCACTTTTTGTAATATTAAAACTTCTTTTGAAACTACTTCGTTACATGAAAACTACGTTAAAAAAAGCTCATGCACCACCCTCAAAACCCTCATCTTATATTTTTGCTCGGATTGTTGTTCATGAAAGCTTGAGTAACGATAATTTGTGCATCTACTCATTTGACGTTTTACTGCGCCATGGTTATATCTGTCATATTTGCGGTACGTAGTTGAATTGTTGGTCCTAACAAAATGTGAATATATGTATATTGTATATTGTGTTAAGTAGGTTTAAGACATTGTCTCATCGAAATCAACACGTTTATTTGCAGATTTGTATTAAGATAATGCGCCATTAAACATTTTTAGAAATGTTATTCTATTTAATGGAAATAAAAATACAGTGTTCTGCAGGCTCGTAAAAAACACAATAAAATACAAACATGTCATAAAAGACTAATTTATTTGACAGTCTCTCGCATTCAGTTTTCACTTTCAAGCCAATGAAATTTGTTTGATATAATTTTGTTTATATACGACAATAATTTTGTTGAAAATAAAACGTAAAATATAACGACTGTACATCTGAGGCTTCATAACAGATGATAGTAACAATACAATACATCCATTCTATTTAAATGTCATATGACGTCCTCATTCAGCTATCCAGTACTAGACAATTTCGCTCACCTCGTCACCTCTCCCTTTAAAGCGCATTTCTACTAGCAATTCGGCAACTGCGCCTATTACCATCCGCTTTGCATAAGTGGGAAAGGCATTTGAATTGTCGCCCACTTACCTCAAGTACTTTCTAATTACTTGCCATTAAGTGGATTAGACCATCCGCCTGAACCCTCTGTCTTCAGATCAGGCGAGGAAGGTTTATCTTCTGCTAGGGGTGGGAGTGAAATGCCGTTCGCCGACGGTTTAGGCTCAAGGGTGAGCCGAAGGCGCGCGATTTTCCTTCGAAAGTGGCGCTGAGTTCAGGTGCTTTTGGGTTTAGAGGAAAGTAGCGTAGAAGGCGGGAGGGAAAGACAAATCCCGGATTGGAAAATGTGACGGTTGGAATTTTTCACAGACGCGTTGCATTTTAGCGACGTAAGAGCGTAGCTTTCATGAAAGTTGAGTAATTCAGAAAGAAATTTCTATCCGTGTGTTTTGAATATACGGGTCGCATTACCGATTCAAAAGTTAAATGTTTATTTATTACCGTTTCAAAGATGAGTATCGCCTATAAGAAAGTTCTTGTTTCGTGAATCGTAACTGGAATATGCTTTTACACGTTAATAATTGTGTTTTAAACAATTTTAATTCTTTTTCTATTTTTTCTTTTATTGGTGATTAATTTATTGATCTATTTACCAAAAACAGTAAACATTAAACAGAAAAATGCAGTGCCTTTAAGTAATGTTCATAAAGATTGTCTGATTCCCACAAAATAAAAAGATGTAAATCTTCTTTCTGATTTTCAAATTAGCAAACACGGTTGATTAAATTAATCGTACGTTAAAAAATCGTTGACTAAGTGCATTATTACATAATCATAATGTTGATGTTTTTAATAAAATGTTAATTTATTGCGTTAACGGAGGGTTTTAACTAGCTGGGCACGAATAAATACTTTCTGAATAAGTTAATATTACATAATAACGCTAATAGTGTTTAATCAAATACATTTCTTCCTAAAGTATTAAATATTTATTTTCTTTCATGCATTTTAGTGCTTTCATAAAAAATACATCCCCCAATTTGGTAAATAAAAGAAAAGTATATTTTGAAGTTTTTAGTACAAACTATTTAGATGTTACTATAAACATGTAGACGATTTTTCTTCTACTGCCGCGAGATGTGTTTTCCATGGCCTTTTTAAGCAAACTTTTCTGACGGCTTTGCCCGGAGCCTGGCTCTTGTTAACGCGCACGTCACCGCACGGAAATAAATTGGTAAATAAATAAAAGACCGCTTACGCTTGCGTTTTGTCTGTTTTTAAAAGTTTTCCAGTCAACAAAAGGGCAAAACATTAAATGCTGCGGGTAAAAGACGTTCTCATTGTAAAGTTTATTGAATCCAGGTGGCAACTTTTCATTACATTTCCATTGCGCAGTTTTTTTTGTTCTCACTTAATTTTGATATCATTAGATGAAACACGCTTAACAAAAGTAAGCTGACTTTGTTTTCCTCAAAACTAATATTCCTTTACTGGAAATCTAACTTCCTAATATGACTGCTATTACTTTTCGTGGGAGATTTTGTGTGCAGGAAAAATAGTGCAGCGATGTTGCGTTACCATACCATTACAATGCGCGTTATAAACATTGTCATCTTCTTTCTGATTGAATGATTTTATTACAATCACCTTGCAGTCTGAATATCCTCATAAATATTTGATTGTTAATGTAAAGGATGATCTAAAGAAGTACATTTTTACACTTATACACTATCTTTTTTTTTATTATTACATTTTTCATACATACATCCTAAACCACATACTGCTTAATAATAAATGTATTCTAGATAGAAAAGGCATACAAATCACTATATCAATTTTATTAATGTTCAAATTGATATAATTATTCTCAGAATAAGTAAATTGTTTCAGCTTCGCCATCTGAAAGTATAGAAAAAACTATTTATTACAATTTGCGTGTCAAATTTAATGGGGTTGTGTTTTGAAGCACTCCAAAACGATATTGACAAATTAGAGGAAATTTAGTTTAGCTAGATAATCTAACGATTTATTTTAGAAACTTGAGAAATTAAATGGCTTGTTAAATTTGACATGACTGGTAAATCCCTAAAAAATGACACGGGCTAATGAGATGCAATTAGTGTATATATATATATATATATATATATATATATATATATATATATATATATATATATATATATTCATAATATTGTTTCTTTCCGTAAAATCTTTTATTTTTTTAAAAATGAAAGCGTTCAATATAATATAAATGTAGTCCGTCAAGATATTCATATATTCAAATGAAAATACTTTCCATAGTAGAATAATAAATTCGAACTCGCTTTATTGTCACCGACGATCTGAAGCTTTCATGAGTTCTGTGCTGACACCTAGAGAGAGAGAGACGAAATATGGCGAGGAGTGGTACGCCAGCAGATAGTTTCAACTCAAAGTGGCATTTGTGATGGCTTCCCCTTGATCTTCAGAAGAGCACCGTCCTCCTTGAAAGTTGCTTGTAATTGCACTTCCCAAATCATTGTTTGAGATCCCCATGACATTCGTATTAGTAAGGAAACAATCTAGCAGCTTATTGTGAAAGTACGTAGTTGGCGAGAAAAGGATTTCCACAGGTAGGAGAGACAAGATCTAGTAGCTGAAGCTTCTAATAACTGCTTGTTACAATTCTCGGGTACACAGACACTGCAGTCTCGAGAGACACTTCGGTTTGCCAGCTATTTGATAATAATATTTCAAATCATTGCTATTTAAGAAATTAAATTTTATTTGAGATCTCTCTAAAAAATTAATAAAGAAAATATAATTCAAAGAAACAAATATATTAACATAAAAATGACTAAACTGTTCAATAATTCAAAATAAATGCTCTTTATACTCATTTTAAACTGAACTATTCCATTTTTGAAACAACATAAAAATACACAATATTTGTTATCAAAATACGAACTTCATCTATAACTGGAGACATCTGAATCTCTTTTCAGAAAGTGTAAACTAAATACGCAGCGAATGAGCGCTACATATCCTTGGGATAAAATATTTTCGATAGCTTTCCAGAATGTGAATTTGTGCGGTTTATTCAACTTGAGTATGAAACATTGTATTTTACACTCTCTTTAATAGTTAGTAATCAACAGCATTCATTTTTTTCCTCGAAGAGGAATTATTGTTTCTCGCAGCGCAAACTTGTGTTTTGCATTTAGCTACACTGAGATGCGGTTCACGCGCCTGATTAGTATAAACTCAGCGGTCCTTCATTTAACTAGGCTCAATTTAATAAAGTCCCTTCTTTACATGCTTGGTCATTTGTAAAGCTGCGAGTTGTCCGAGTTTAGATCGTATTAAGCCTCCCACTCATTCTATAGTTACTGGCTAACTCTACTCACGTGCACACATATAGCTCATTTACGATTCCACAGCACCTTTCACGGCCTCCCTGCAATCACAGCCCCTCGCCGCAACACCCCCACCCCAACCTCCGCTAGCGACACCTGCGAGTCATCCCCGCATCAGTCGCCCACATTATCTTCTGGTGCTTTTCATGTCTGCCTCGCTGTGCTACGCGGTTCGCATTTTTTTCAGGCGCCCAACGATCATCTGTCACCCAAGTTATCACATATACAGAGATTTATATCATACTTCTTGCAAAATCTCGCACCCAATTATTGCGTTCTTCTCTTTGTGATCAACAAAATTCAACATTTACTACATTGACTTTTGACCCTCCACATATGAGATCACACACTTTCAACATTTCTACTTCCTGTCGTGATCTCTCAATCTCTCTCGCTCTTACTCATATATCCGCCTCCTTGCTTCGACTCCCGGCTGCGTGTTTAGATTCCCCGCTTCTACTCTTGTCAATCATCGGGATATTGTCCTTCACTATTGAGAACACACGGCAAAAAGCATTCGTTGTTTCTGCTTTATTCAATTTCTTCAATTAGCAATCGATACTGAAGCATGATGAACAAACATATTTATCTCTTAACAATCCTTTTTTGTGTATACACTATTTTCCTCTCGTTCTCTACAGTTTTTTGAGGCCCCTTCGTTCACTATCCTCTAGAGTTCTCCTAAACTGTAATCGACTATTCGTCGCACCACCTCCCACACATTTCCCAAATCCCCTCTGTACGCAGCTCCCGGGAGGGATGATCAGCGACCCAAACAACCAACACCCCACGCGCGGACTTTTTTGACGCCGGGCCCCATTCGCTTGGCCCTCACGTTCTCTGGCGCCCGCAATCGCCCGCCCGCCCGTTCGCCCCTCGCGCTCGGCCGCCCCGCCCCCGCCCCCGCCCCTCGCGCCCGCCCGCGACACGCGCTTTTATTCGGCGCTAATGAAGGCGCGCGTGTTAATTAACGCGGCCAGCGGCGTTAAATTAGTCGCTCGCCGTCGAATTTCCAGCCGGCGATTTACGTAACAAGATTTGGGTTCGGCGGCGCGATTGACTGGGGGCGGCCGCGGCCGCCACCGCTCGGTGGCGATCGCCCCGCCCCCCCCCGCCCCGCTCCCGCAACGTGACATGTGACCCCCGCCCCGCCCGGCTCACCCCGCTCCTGCCCCGCCCCTCCCGTGCTCGCTCTGCCTCTCCCTGGCCGGCCCTGCCGGATCCTGCCACGCCCTGTTTTTCGCCTCTCCCCGCCTCATCTCAGTCGGCGTCGCCCCGCCTCACTGCGAATCGTCTCACCTCGTCTCAACTATCCCCGACGTTCTCTCCGCTTCCCCCGCCTCATTTCACCTCGTTTGGCAGAGTAACTCCTACCCCACTTCGTCCTACACTCAACTATACAACCACTTCGTTCTCGTCTCAACTATCCTCGCACTTTCTCTCTCCCTCTCTCCGCTCCCCCCGTCTCACTCCACCTCGTCTGGCAAAGTGTTTAGTAATGTTAAGCTAGAAGCTTTACATTGCTTAGAGGATTCAAAATTAAGCCAATAGGAGAATTATTTTCTAAAGTTACGACCAATAAAAGAAATGAAATTGTGAAATTTATTATAGTTGAAGAAGGTTCTGTTTCCATCTTAGGGCTTAAGACTTTTATCAGATTATAACAAATATATCTTGTTACTGACATACCTAAGAAAAAATAATAAAACGTAAATACGAAATCGTATTTACGTGAATCGTCCCACCTGGAGGTCAACTAAGACACCCGAACCTCCCGAGTCACGCAAGCCACCCCACTTCTGCACGGTTTTCTCAGCTTCCCATCTCTCCGGTTCACTCCTCTCCGGCCATTGACTCCACATCTCTCTCCATTTTACTCCTTCCTGACTTTGACTCCACATCTCTCTCCATGTTACTCCTCCCTGACTTTTGGCTCCACACCTCTCTCCTTTTCATCCCCCCTCTCGGGCTTTGCCTCCACTCCTATATCACTTCACTCCTTTCGGTTCCCTTTCTATTCTCTTCTCTGATTTTCATTCCTCCGCAATCCTCCACTTCTCACTCATCCCTGCTACTTCTCAATTTCCCCAATTGCTTTTCGCTCTTTTCTGTTCTTTCTCTTTTTTATCTGCACGTCCCTATCCTCCCTGATTCCCTTCGAACTTTTTGTTTCACATTTCATTATTTTCTGTATTACATATTCGCGTTTTCGTTATCACCTATTCACTACACATTATTTATTCACATACACATTTATTACCTATTCACGTCACACCTTCTTGTCTTTTATAACGCATTTCCTCTATTACCCTCGCTATGTCTCAACTTCCAACATTAGTGAACAACTTACAACACTCTTACAACACTCAACATCTTACAACACTCTTCGATCTCTACATACAGGTATGCGAGGTAGGCTGTCAAGCTACTGTTCTCGAGTAGAGTCCACGTTAAAAAGGGATAATTTATTTCATGACTGAGCGAGTACCACAGAATTTTTATCAAGCAGAATCTCTTCTTATTAATAAATACTCCTGGATGTTAATAATTTGCTTTTATACATACCTGAATTAATCTTAAAACTCATAATATCAGCATTGAAAAACTCACAAGATATACATTTCACTTTCATAATATTACTGTTTTGAAACACTCCTAGACATAATGTTGTAACACGACAAATGTAAAAATGTTGAAAAGGAGTGCTTTAAAAAGTACGAATATAAGCAAACATAAATCTCTAAGTTTCGTAGCGCTCGCAGCACGCTGAACCTCGCCCTAAACGCCCCCTGCCATTCCCCGCCCCCGAACAAACATTCGAGAGGATCAGACGCGTCCGCGCGCTTGTACCTCGCCCCGTGATTTTGACGCAGCGAGACGCGCGCGGCTAAATGGTAAGCGCCAGGCGTCACGGAGTAAACTCTCCCTTTCTGTGACTCTCCGCGGACGGGCGAGGGCGCGCGCTGCTTCACGGCTTTTACGGGCTATTTGTTTTCATGTTTCGGAGCTCATTTTCGTCGGCACGCGAAATAATAATAATAACAATAACAATAGCGCCGAGTGAAACGGTCGCAGGCGCTGCAGGTCGCCTGGCGGCTGCGACCGCAGACCCGCGATCTGGGGGAGGGGAGGGAGAGGGGAGGGGGCGATGGAAGAGGGGAAGGCGCCGGCGGAGATGCCGCTTGCGTTACCGGTGGAGTCGATGGCGACCTTAAAGGTGATGGAGTCGGCGGGAAAATATGAAGTGATGCAGGTAACGGAGGCGATTGAGGTAAAGGAAACGGAGACGGTGAAGGAGAATGAAATTTAGGCGAGGGAAACCGAGGAGTGAGAGATGGAAGCGATAGAGATGGAGAGGGATGGAAATAGAGAAGCAAGGAAATGGAGGATGGAAAATGAGGGGAGGGTCAAATGTAGGGAAACAAGTTAATTTATTTTAATTCATAAATACAAATCTGGTATGAAACAAAACATTAGTCCAAACGATCATGCAGGCAGATTTTGAGGTGAAAAAATTAAATCGAAAACAGTGATCGATGTGATGAGTTGATCATTACTGATCGTAGGAGAAAAAATACTGCTTAATTTGATGTTTCTGGGCGACACAGTTAAGGACATTAATCCTGCAAGTGTAGTTCATGATATATTCCGAGGATATCGGAGTTCCTGCCTTGCCGGACAGTTGAATACAGATCCGGAGCTGACAAACGCGTTAGCTTGCGAGGTTTTCCCTTTCCATGTATATCCGTCATCGGTCGCATTCTCCCCTACAGATAATAGCAGTATGACGGCCAAAACGATGGAAACTTTGTCTTCGTTACGACGTCTTCCGGACAGCCAAGTATCTATCGACTCCGATCGCGAGAGCCTACGCTTTTTCCCCATTGATGAACTGCCTCGGCTTCGGTTGTTATTGATAGAAGAAACCTCACAAAACTACTGATCAGAGCAGCCGGTCATTGGAAATCTTCTCCAAACAATTATTAAATTCAATCTAGCTATTGAACTAGTGTCGAAAATCTGC
>BLKR01012382.1:0-20231 GCA_011170035.1 Teleogryllus occipitalis
TTCGCCCTCGCCTTCGCCCTCACCTTCGCCCTCGCCTTTGCCTTCGCCCTCGCCTTCGCCCTCGCCCCTGCGGAGCGCATCCCCGCGCTCTGATGGCGCTGGGGAGTGGCTGCATTGCGGGAGGCAAATCCTAGCGGCAGCCACCGCCCCTGCTTGAGCGCCCATATCGTCGCTCTGCGTGTAGAGCTTCCGCCCGCGGTCGGGCGCGCAGGGGCTACTCTGCTCGGCGGAGTGCAGCTGGCGCGCCGCGGTGGGCTATCGTAACAATAATTTTCTACGAGCACAGAAACCACAGGTGTTTCCAAGCTACGACGAAGGAAAACAGAACACAAAATGATCTTATAACACAAGTCCTGTATCTAAAAGAGTTCTTAATAAAAGTACACTTTCAAGAATGTTCATCAGGAAAATTTCGTACGACTAATTTTCATTATCTCAAAAATGACAAAGACACTGAAACCCGTGGCCGCAAGCGATGACGACATTTCATCAGCGATCGCGGCGAGCGTTAAGACAGGTCCTTGCGCCTCGGACTACTGGCGATTGCGAGGCCGCGGGTTCGACTCTCCGTTGCGCGAAGCGTTCAGCATTGAGAGGCGCCTGCCGGAATCGAGCTCGTCAGCTGGCTCTCCTGGTGTTTAGTAGCCGTGCTTTTACTAATTGCGTCCAGGTGAATTCCGGAGCAGCGCCCTAAAACCTTTTAGATGCCGCGGGCCACCAACCGCGCCTAATCTTTTCTCCCTCTGACCGCGTCGCCCACTTTTGGGGTGATTGCCCCCCCCCCTCCAATGACCATACAGAGTAATGTAGGAACAATTTCCATCGAGTCATATTGAATATAAAACGAGGGAAAATGCAAGTGCTGTCAGAGAATGATTCATCGTCTCCTATATTATTTCAGCAATGTACATACCTTTTGCGACTCTCAATGCCAGCAATCTTTGTAAATGAGATGTCAAAATAAAGAGAATTTCACGTAGACATGACGAATTGCACTTTGAACTAAAAAATATGAAGGATTTGTTTAAAAATGGGATTTAAAGTATTCGTGGCAAACGCAACCCGCAACACTGAACCGTATTTTTTAATCTATATCGTTAAATAACTACTAAACGGAGCGTTTTGCTGCCTTAAAAACTAAAACAATGAAGCCAAGGCCCCAAAGAAACGTTTCTCAAACCGTAATCTACAGGATGAGATCTTTGTGAACATTCTTTTACTTTTGCCGACATTTCTCGATTCTAACCAACCTGTTCATAGCCTATATAATCTGCAACTGCATCTGAAATTTAACTCATTAATTGATATTCTACGTGATTGAATTACACGGGTGTACCTCTCTGCTCGGTAACAACATTAAATGAGAATAATTTGTATTGACAAGTTATATTACAGGCTTAATATGGAAATAGAAGAGTAGGAAGGGTGGGGGTTTAACATGCGATAGTTCTCGCACTGGTACGCTAGTTATTTTTAATTTTACAAAGGAGTATTTCGTATAATGCAACTAGTTAGCTAAATTACATGACTGCTATTATTATTTCACAAACCGGGAGCGGTAGCTCAGTGCATCAACTGATGTCACTGCAGCGTCTCTGACCGGGAGGTCCTAGGTTCGAGTCCTGACGGCGACAGGATTTTCGACGCTAGCTTTTCAGCTAGGTCGAATTCAGTCGCTGCCTGGAGGAGGATTCTGGCAACCGGCTGCTCTGATCGGTAGTTTTCCGTGTTTTCTCCGATCAACTTTTGAACTGAGAATGCCAGGTGAGTACCCTACCAAACGGGCCACGGACCGCGCTCGTGATCTTTCCTTCCCATTCCTTGTCCTATCCTCTCCTTACACTAACATGCACTACACTACTACATATTCTGGGAGACCGGTCGGGAGCTTAGAGTTAGTCCCGGTTGGGGCGGTGCCGCTGGTGGGAGAGTCCTGGTGAGTGGGAAAGCCACTAGCCGACAGTGGATCGGCGCCGGATCTCACTCTGGCAGGGGGAGATCATCACCATCTCCCGAGGAAAAACATGCACTAGAGTTACGGGACTAATGACCAAAGCAGTTGACGCCCGGAAACACGAAAAAATCAATCAATCAATATTATTTCACAAAACAATTTGGGGTTTCCTTGCGTTAATATCATAAAGCCAAACGTGTAAGCTTTTGAGAAGAGGATTCAGCAGATGTCTTGTTCAACCCTTAATCGGAGCAGCATATAATCCTAATAGCTGTTCAGCAGTCAAATGAGGCGTCACATTTCTTAACGTGACGTATCGACATCTCACAAAGACAAACGCAACAACATAAAAGTTACATTTTCGAATCAATTTACTTCATTTGACACTGTTTTCTATAGCAATAAGTTATATATTAGAAATTTTTAAATTATTAAATGATTAAAACCCTGTTTCCTATTTACAAACAAACTATCAATCATATGTTAAATCATGAAAGCTTGTCTTACATTACCATGAACTCAATGTTCTTAATTATTTGACAATACTATTATTCTCAACAAAACTTGCAAAGTATTTTTTAATGAAGCAGCAGTCAGTAATTAGAAAAATATATCTATTTAGAGCGATATAATCTAGTCATTTTTGGAGCAAATAATTTGGGCATCCATTATTTGTCAGTCTGTCAAAGCGAAGTCTAAAAACAGCTACAACTGGTGTAGAAATCCAAATAAGGATAATACAATGTAATAAAGAAAAATGTTGGTAATGTCGTTGCGATTAATTCAAATACGGGGATTGCAAAAAAAAAAAAAAAAAAAAAATAAAATTCACTAGATAGTTTTCTAGTGTACTTTATTGGTTAAAATGCTCTCACCTCTTGATGATCTCTTACAAGTATTTATAGCGTTTTAGATTTCAAGTCTACGACTTAATTCTAAGAACAATATTAAACACAGGAGATTAAACATACTGTCACATACCCAAAATGACGGACATTTTATTTAGGCAAATGAAGGTCAAAATGTTGTAGACATTGCAAAAGACGTGGGTTTCTATGGTACAGATACGCAGATGACAGCATAGTAACGCGAAACAACAAGTTCGTTTAGAAGCTGGCGCAGGGTACACTGTAGCAACGCGAAACAACAATAGAAAAACACAGCGAGCTTTGAGGAGTGGACCAGATAAGGAATTAGGGCTTTCCGACTCGTGTCGTGGTGGTGAGCGGATCGCTTGTGCGGTTTTTCCTGAGGTTAATTATCAAATCGGGACTTGTGATATTTCGTGAGAGTGAACATTGAACTTGAACTTAGAATATTTCCGCATTAGGTGTGCAACGGGAACTTGTGAAATTTACGTGTTGTACCATTGCAAACTCGGATATGTAATATTTCCATGAGTGAAATAGAAAGTGAACTTAGAATATTTTCGCGGTGAAGTTACAAGACTTGACTTAGAAATTTTACCAGTGAATTGTGAATGGCCAGGTTAGGTGATAGAAAATATTAGAAGGATATTATTCCTACGTGGAAAAAGTAATCAGTTTGAAATAGGTGCCCACCTGAGGCGGAAGATAAAGAGTATAGGCAGTGTTAGTGAAGTGGTTAGAGGAAGTTTCGACTTGGTCGCTGATCATCGTGGACTTCAACAAGAAGGAAGATTGGTCTACCCTATGTGGCGACAAGGAGCCACATGCGTACGAAGAGGCAAGAAAGGATAAAAGGTTCTATAACGCTGTTATTGCAATAACGAAAAAAATGGCCATGACCTAACAATAACTTGTAATAATCAATGATAGTTGATAACTTTGACATGTATAATAAATAATAATTCATAGTTTGAAAGAAAGCTGATTCTCATTTGCCATTACGTGCAATCCTAGAGAAGACATTTTAGAATTGTTTTCAGATTCCTCGCCACTCCGTATGGATGGCAAATTGAGTAATTAGTTGCGGAGTAAGTAGCAACAATTATTTCATAAGAACCCGTCGACCGAGCTAACGGGATTTACATTTATTTGTAATATATCCGAAGACAGTAATAGATAATCAGGAATTCAAGTGTAACGTTTCCTGGCGCTCAAATTATTTGTAAATTCGGAAATTGGTTACGATTGACATTTATTATTAGTAATAACGTTTCAATACGAATATAAAATATTGACTTAATCTTTAGTTATTGTATATAAACTACGATAAATTACTTATTCGGTAAAAAGACAGAGGCGAGGTCAAGTCCTGAAAAAGGAATATACGTATTTATTTAACAAATTATTATTTGGGCAAAGCTGTTTCAATTGAAGTCGTAGGCTTCCGCGACCAGAGTCATGTCAATGATCTTGGCAGTCCGGGAGAAGCGGTTCGTCGCGGGTATGTCGTGGTCTTCCTCAAGGCTGGTCTGTCCTGTTTCATTTGCACTTTGAACAAGCGGCGCCCCGCGGGTGTGGAGGTGCGGCGTGGCGGTGCGTGGTGGGGCCGGCCTGGGGGACAGGGCGGGAAATGGCGGGGAATGGCGGGGCGGGGTGGGGAGTAGCAGGGCGGGGCATGGTGGAACGTGGCGGGGTGTGGCGGGGCGTGGCAGGGCGTGGCAGGACGTGGCGGGTCGTGGCGGGGCGTGCTGAGGCGTGGCGGGACGTGGTGGGGCGTGGCGGGACGTGGCGGGGCGTAGCGGAGCGTGGCGGGACGTGGCGGGGCGTGCCGGGGCGTGCCGGGGTGTGGCGGGACGCGGCAGGGCGGGCAGGGCGGGGCGGTGCGTGGCAGGACGTTGGTCGGACGTGGCGTGGCGTGGTGTGGTGTGGCGAAGCGTGACGGGACGCTGCGGCGCGTGGTGGGGCGGGGCAGGGCGGGGCGGGGCATGGCGGGGTGAGGAAGGGCGGGGCGGGGCGTGACGAGACTTGGCGGAGCATGGTGGGGCAGGGCGAAGGGTGGTGGGGCGGTGCGGGACGGGGCATGGCAGGGAGTGACAGGGCGGGGAGGGGCGGGGCGGGGCGGGGCGGGCGCGCAGCTCTGAGACTCGCGAATGGCGCGGGGAAAGGAACGGAAAAAGCCCCTCCTGTTTCGCCAGCTCATAACTGTAATGCAACAAGAAAAACGAATGAGAAGTGCCGTATAGATGTGCCAGGACAAGTGATGTCACTGCACTGCCTCTGACAGGCAGCTTCTGGTGTTCGAGTCTCAACGGTCGCAGGGTTTTTGACACTAGCTTCTTCACTAAGTCGAGTTCAGTCGTTGTCTGGAGGGGAATTCTAGCGGTCGGCTGCTATGATCGACAGTTTTCCGTGTTTTTTCCGATCATCACCAGGTTAATGTCGGTGCAGTTCCCTAACAAACGGGCCACAGACCTTGCGCGTACTACCCTACCACAAAGTCGGGAGACCCGTCAGGACATGAAGATGTGGGCGGTGGCCTGCAGGTGGGAGGTGCCTGGTTGGGAAAAAACCCACGATCCGGATTAAAGGTCAAAGCCGGATGCAGCTGGGAAAGAGTGAGATCACTGCCACCTTCAGTGAAGAACACATGCACCACATTGATGGGGCTAATGGTAGTTGACCCGTCCCAAAACACAGAACAATCCTTCCTTCGGAGGGGAAGTAAAGCCGGCTGTCCCATGTTAGTAGATTTACTGCATGTAAAAGATCCTCAAACCTAAATGATGCCTCTGAGCTAAATTCAAATCGCCTGTTTCGTCGCCCAAGTAATACCTTCTTTCTCTTGTTGAAAGGAGTGTAACGAAATTTGCGTGGTCAGACGGAAGAGCAGGTCTCATGGCCTGAGTCTCGCCACGTAAAATAAGGCCGATTCAATTCAATTCAATCAATCAACGAATGAGAATGTCTTGACAACTCATGTGCGAAGAAAAATAACCAGAACCACATAAATGAAAAATATTTTACAAAATAGATTTAGGTACGACTTCATAGTTCTGAAGGAAATTCAGATTCTCCTGAAATAAAAGTGATTCATCACACGTACCTCGGAGTAAACAATCTCTTGGAGAATCCAGTGCCTTGGGGTTTGGGCACCGAAGTGCCAGCGGAGGTGTAAGTTTCGCGCAGGGCAGCGTCGGCGCAAACTCATATTCATCACAAAGAATAAACTTACGACACGGCAAACTTTGTTATACTTTTATGTGGCTTTGCCTATCCCACAAAACGGAAGAAGTAATACTGCGATAGTCCACGGTGCTCTCGCAAACTTTTCTTGTTTTCTTCACAAAGTATTCAGACACAATTACATTCTCTTTATATATAATTCGCACATTTTTGTGAGATTTATAAGACGCCCTCGTCACAAGAACTGCTGAATGGACGGCTGGTTACTTCCCAAATGTTCTTAAAATATCTTTCAGAAGTAAAATGACGACTTTTGCTGATATTAACCGATAACAGAAATAATATATGATGCCTCAAGACGCCATCATCCGATCCCGTGAGAGCGAAATAAAATACTAGCATACCAAGCGGCTGGACACGTTCTTTCAAGATAAATTATTTTATTTGTTGGGTGTAGGTTCAGAAGATTATTTAATTAAACGAAATTGTTACTTTGCTCGTATATACAAAAACAAAATACTCTTGTACAACCCTACTATAAATTTACAACTGTCTTAACGAATACTTCCATAACATATTTTGACAAAGACATTTACCACTGCAAATTAAAATATTTGAAATCAACCAAGTATAAAATCAATAACTAAATGTATACAAATAATAACAACCCACTTTTACGAAATTCTCCTTACTTGTCCAAGCACAAGCTACTTCAATGTCGGATCCTCAGCTTCTCCTTCATTAATCCTCTCTCATCATTGTAAATCCTTAATCACTACAGATTCCTTAATCACATTCATCTAAACAATTCAAACAATTAACTATTAATGTAACAGTTATTCTGCTTTACGAGAAAAGTGAAAAAAAGTACATAAATATTGAGAGCAGTTGGATTATTATTACTAGTTTCCTTCCTAGGGTAACCTCAGAAATGAACTGCATTATTAAGTTAATTAAGTGAAAATATAGCATTCAGAACACTGGAAGGCAAAACTGACAAATAATAGGAGAATTGTTTTTATTTAAAAATAAACAGAAAACAATGCAGAAACAAACGTAGAACATTGAGAATATGTAAATGTAAATACTATTAAGTAGCGCAAGATGTTTAGTCTTCACCCTCAGGAGTCAATGTGGCTACATAAATGACATGTTACATTCACTACATTTTCCGCAGTCATTGCGGACCTTTTGATTTGAATATTTTGAAAAATTTGAATATAAGAAGAATCAAAACCGACAGACATTAACTTCATACGCCTCATCAACATCGATGCAGAATAACCACCGTTTGCTTAACTCTGACCTCTTCCGGATTAAACAACGCGTTTACGGAAGATTATTAGCGTAATGTTTTGAGAAAATTTGAAACGACGCAAGTCGTTAGTACTCCCTGGTCAGGAGCATAAAATTCTATAGCCATTCCGACTAAATCGACGTCTGGCATTCAGAAATTCGAAAACTCTGTCAAATATTTTATTTAATATGTTTTTATCACGTTTCATGGAATAAAGAGGGCTGCTACGGCGTTCTCCGAATTAGTTTCAAACCGGGTTCTAATGATACTGGAAACTAATATCTGCGACCTCTTCGAAATTTTATTGACCGGCAGAGAAATAGTAAATTGCCGGTTTGATCTACTGTGCTTACAATTTATGAGACAGTTTTGTGATGGAATAAGAAAAACTTGTATTATTGACAAAACGTTTTGTGCATATTTTCAATGTTTTACTTTGTAAGCGCTCATATATTTCTTAGATTTTTAGTACATATAAATTCGGTCCGTATTCATTTCACTGTCAATATTTTGCTCGCAACTCACTGTTTTTGCCCAGCGCGCGTTGCACGGCGGAGACGGAATGCAAAGCCAAGGCGCGGGGAATGTGATTTTAACATTTCATGTTTCAACATAAAAGTAATAACAAATTTTTGTCAGTGTTTCTTTGTATCCTAATCAAGGATAATTAAATCTAGAATCTATGTATGGAAAATTATATTTTGATTGAAATAATGATTTTTGCAAATGCTGAAAATTACGTTGATTCCATCTCTTTAAAAAATTATGCTAGTTTTTTTTATTTTATTAAATGGTAACTATAGAGGAAAATTACGTATTGAATGTGAGTCACAAAGGGCATAAGAAGTAAATTTTATTCCAATTTTTCCTTGGATATCATGGTACAACACAAATGATTGATGTATTAAAAAATAAAGAAGTTACCACTGTAACTGAACTATATTATTTGGTTTAAGCTGAAGATGTTTGCCAATTTTATATTTCCTGAAAATATAAATAAATTCATGTATTGCAGTAAAACTTGCTCAAAGCGGAAGCTCGAGGGACAATGATTTGTTATACTATTAGACAAGATTACGCTTTATGTTATCTAATATTGGAACATTTGTATTTGGCAGGACCAGGATTTATGTTCACTTTAGACAGATATCTGCATTATACACGTTCCGCAATGAGCACCTTTTACTGTACTTCAAAAAGTATATTTGAGAATTACGTAAAAAATTGTTGAAATGTACGGTTTCAAAAAACGAGATTGAAAAGAAAAGTGGCCGCTGAGTACGAGTAATTTTTGAAAAAGGATTGATGGTTTTTTTATGGTTTTTAATAACTTTTTTTATATAACCTTCCAGAATTACATTTTTTTACAACATTGGTGCCAACTTTGCGCATATTTTTTTTAAATGAATACTTGCTCCTAATGTATTTTTCTTCGTCGAACTGAACAAAGTTCTCTCTGCATTTTGAGTAACCTGCTTATAACAAGTCTCTAGATCAGAGCTTTGCATTAAATCTCGAGTTGGAGAGTTCGTAGCATCAAATTATTCATTCAAAGAAAATAACTTCGAACTACTTCATGTCTCCCAAGTATTCCTCCACTCATTTCTACTTTGAAAAGTCTCAAACGCATTAAATTCTATGTTCCATTTTCCTGTTTCTCAGAGTTAATTTCAGGAATATGAAATTCGTATAATAAGAAAGGAAATACTACTGAACACGATTTTGCTTCTTTTAGGAACCAATCACAATATTCTTAAAAATGTCTGGAAAAAGAACCAACATATTGCAGCAAACCTCTATATCATATTTGTAATTTGATGTAAGCATTTCCTTTTATACAGATTGTCTCAGAATAAGTAACAAACTTCTAGTCACGTTGAGGGTTTGAAAATATTATTTTTCAACATTCTGTGGGAAACTTTATATAAAGAAGTTCATCGGGTGCCATTTTCTCCTGATTGGTGGGCAACTTCTCATACACTGGTGTTCGCCAGTTTTTTACTGCGTCAGAAAGTGAACGGCCGGAAACTGATAAGTTGGCTACATTTCCAATTTCTTTTTTATATGAAATTTGTCACTGCATTTTCATGGGCAAAAAGGAATCATCTTCGGCTCTCTATAAGCCGTTGTAGTTTGTAACATGTATTCTGAGACAGCTTGTACATCCAATGCAATATTTAGAAAAATCCGTTCCCGTCTTTTTGCCCGCAATATATTTATCGAGTGGATTTCAGTGCCGGTTTTACCATTCTTTAATACATATTCTCCAATTTCGCGTTACCATGACGACAGGCGCTCTGCGAGCAGGTGCACAGGCACGTCCAAGCGTCTACCTTCTCGTTCGAGTCCTCAAGTAAACACATTTATCTCCGCGCGACAGAATTACGACAGATTTACAGTACTACAGCCCATTGCGCAAACGAGTATTACCGTCTGCATCGCATTGACACCGACCGGATGTCGAGCACGCCTCGAACAAAAATCAAGAGTGTAATAGTAGATTATATATTAAGAAAGAAAAATTCATTACTTTTTTCAAGATGTAATTGTAGCCCAAAGGCTTCAATTAAACCCAAGGAAAATTAATTTCTCTCGCGAGAGGTATATGTTATACTAGTGGAACTCTGCGGGCGTTGGCGTGCTCTCCGTCTCCTCTCTTTCTCTCTCACTCTCTCTCCCTCTGCCTCTGCCACTGTTGATTTTTGTCTCTCTCTCTTTCCCTCTGCATCTCTGTCTCTATCTCTTTCTACAGAGAGAGACAGGGAAAAAGAGACAAAGATGTCTCTCTCACTGTCTCTCACTCTCCGCATCTCTCTGAATCTTTCTCCCTATCTCTCTCTGTTTCCTCTTTATCTGTATGTCTCCATATTTGTATTCTATGTATTTCCCTATCTCTCTCTGTTTCTTTCTGTCTTTCTCTGTTTCCCTCTTTAACTCTTTCATAGTCTCTCACTACAACTCTCCCCCTGTCTCTCTTTCTCTGACTCTGTCTCCTTCTCTGTCTCTCCGTCTCTATCTGCCCCCCCCCTCTCTCTCTCTCTCTCTCTCTCTCTCTCTCTCTCTCTCTCTCTGTTCCTAGCGCGCGTGCACCCATAACCTACGACAAATTATTTAATCGCCACTATAAACAGTATTTAAAAAGTAATTGCATCGAATAACATTGTGAGCAGTTGCAGAATCCTGATGAAAGTTACCATACAATACAATTAGTTGTGCGAAGAATAATGTCCATATCTGATTTATGTAAACATCAGCAGTAACGGTGGTTGAAAAAAATGCATTCTATACTTCTGGTGGAACTCAACGCACACCATATTCCGATCTTCGCTTCGTGATGTGGTTCTTGGTGAAGCAGGTGAAAGTCTTTCGCACTCCTGCGGTTGTTTTTGGCTGTTGACATATCCACTCTGATGAAACCACGCTTCATCAGAAAAAATAATAAGAATGTGTTCCGGAGGTGTCAATTCATCCGACCCGAAGCGAAGTACACCACTTTGAGCATCTTCTTTAAGGTGCGTTAAGCGCAGAGACAGCTAGTGTGTCAGCATGGGAGTTGAGTCAGCGCTTTGCTGGGCGAGTGAGCTCTCAGCTCCCCGGGTGCCGCACCCCAAATCTTCGGCGAACGATAAAGTTACATATGATTGATATTGCTCTGGGTGTATTGATTAATTACACCCACTGATTGTACGCTTTATCAGACATAGTCACAGGACAGGTTAAGAAATTATAGAATTAAAATATTTATTTTCTACGTCCTAGTGTCGACTTTCTCCCTGCTCTGCTGCCCGAAGCAACTTGTTGACGCATCTCTGTTGTTTTCTTGTTGGAGTGAGTTGCTGACGTATTATGTAGAGCCACTTTGTTATACTAGCAATTTATATTTGTCTAGTAAAGAAGGATGACGGTGAACGAAATGATTGATTCATTGATAAGTGATACCGGATACGTCAACTACAAAGGTCATTAGCCCTGTATATGTACTGCGTGTTTCTTTGTGGGAAGAGGCAGCAATCTTGCCCCGTGTGTAAGCTTGGTAAATAGCGGTGCTGTCATCTTTTATGTACTTAGGTATGGTCATAAAACAACGTTTATTAAATAATCGTTACCACGAACACTACTGATTTAATTTGGAGAAGCAAGCCCGATATCTCATTCCCAAAAACGTAAAGACCTCGCAAAAGTACCTGACACCAAATGCTGCGAAGAAACGACGCACCAAAGGAACAGTGCTGACCCACAAAATACCGCCATGACAGTTTCTTAAAAATTGGCCGCGCCTCGAGCTATACGTCGATCGCAAGCTGCGGACCCGATCTGCAGGGCGCCCACTGATTGATCGGTGTTCGCAAACTCCCGTTCCCGGCACTCCCCTTTGTTTCGACTCAAACGACCCTCGTTCGCCCACGGCCTCGCCCGCCAGCCGCCCTGCCCGCCCCGCCCACTCCACCCGCGCCGTCTCGTCAGCAGCCTCCGCGCCGCGTGTTCGAGTCCCGACGGCGGCAGGATTTTCGATACTAGCTTTTCAGCTAGGTCGAATTCAGTTGATGTCTGGATGAGAATTCTAGCGGCCGGTTGCTCTGATCGGTAGTTTTCTGTGGTTTCTCCGATCAACACCAGGCGAATGCCGGAGCAGTACCCTACCAAACGGGCCACGGACCGCGCGAGATCTTAGCTTCCTCTTCCTCGTCCTATCCTCTCCCCTTACACACACACACTTACACTAACATGCACTACACTACCACATATTCCGGGAGACCGGTCGGGAGCTTAGAGCTTGTACCGGCTGGGGCGGTGCCCCGCTGGTGGGAGAGCCCTGGTTAGGAGGAAACCCCGCTAGCCGATGGTAGGTCGGCGCCGGATCTCCCCATCCGGCGGGTGAAAATCACCGCCATCTCCCGAGAAAAAACATGCACTACACTAACGGGACTAATTGGCCATTAGTCCCGTTAGTGTAGTTGACGCGCCCGGAAACACGAAAAAATCAATCAATCAACTCGCCTTTGTTTCGAGTTAAACGACCCTCCGTCGCCCAGGGCCTCGCCTGCCAGCCGCCGTCTCGTCAGCGGCCTCCGCCCCCTGCTTTCCCCTCCCCGCGGCGGCCCCGGGCTGCGCTTTTTATGGCCGGCGGACGAGCTCTCCCCGCAGTCGTTAAGCAGTTTACACGATGACACGTGTTCCTCGCCGGACAAAAGGCGATCGCTCGCGCCCGCGCCCGCGCAGCGCTAGTTTTCTGCGCTATTAATCACTCCATTTTTTCCCGGCCGCCATTATGTTTGCGAACGCCGGCGAAGGCCGCCGCCGGCGTTTAGCGCTGGCGAAAAACCGCCGCCGCCGCTTCTTGCGCGCGCTGATCCATCACGCAACTGGATTGTATTTCGACCTCGCCGTCATAAGGGCGCGTGCTACTTACTCCTTTTGCGGGAATTCAGCGCAAATGGAAGTGGACCCCAGACCAAAAAAAATATTCCCTGTGTTTACATTTCTATAACAACATTGAGAACATGATTTTCGTGATGAATTCGTTCGAGAAATTAAACAAAAACATTATGTGTGAAATGTGAAGCAATATTTTCCATGCAAATAATGTATTTTGAATTAATTCGCTCCAGACCAAAAAAATGAGTTGTGCTACAAAATGACACTGGCTTTTTTGTACTAGTTCGTTTTCTAATGTCTTTGGCTTCAATATTTGGGCTAGCATTTTGGTCTTGTTTCATTCTCATGCCAGCTGTCATCTACAGGCCTTCAAAGTACATTTATTTTTATATTTTTGCAACTTTTCGGATTCATAATGGTAGAACCGAAATATTACTTCGGTTCAATCATTATTTCGAGTAATAACCTCGCCCTATACGGAAATCTCCCTTGAAAAATGTTGAGCCATTTTTAAGAAATTATTGTTTAAGTATTATTGTGACTACGAAAGTTGTAGATATTTTACCAAAAAATGTTTAAGTTTTCGCAAACCTTAATTCGAATTCATTTTCACAAATGGGATAAAACACACAAATCACTGGAATGTGCATTTGTACGGCGTAGGAGATATTTAAAAAAGGCATTTGCGTAATTTTTGATAAAACAAGAATACAGCAAAATGAATTTTTTACCGTCTTAAACAGTGTACAAGTATTTACCACAGTTCATACAAAAAGTTTAAAAAAATATTGCAACCGATTCTTGAGAAAATAACTTTGTTTCTGAAAATAGAGAAATGTTAGCTCATATTCTCAAAAAACTTTTGAATTTTTGAGAAACTTTTTTTAAAAAATTTTTTAGTTTATTTTTGGTCGCATCAACTACAAGGTCATTAGCGACCGCATCAAATTACATTATCTGAGTACACAGGTAACATTTATATATCTAATAATAGTTACATTGCTTTAATACCTTATTTCTACGTTATTACAATATACTTTATAAGATATCATTTAAATCATAAATACTCATAAATGCAACTAGTGGTGATAAAAAATGGCACAAACTTTCTCAGCGTATTCTCTTGGGAGCTGCCGCCCAAAGGTTTTTGAAATTTTCTCAATATTTCGGTTTCCTAATGGTAGAACCAAAATATTACTTTAAGAATATTAAACAAGAATAAACCTCGTCCTACAAGAAAATATTTGTAGAAAAAATTGGAGCTGTTATTCAGAAATTCACGTTTAACCGTAACTGTAAATTCGAAATTTAAAGCTCTTTTTCTCATAAATCTTTTGAGTTTTCGAAAATCTTCATTCGGAATCAATTGATGCCCTACCACTTACAAATGCTACAATGTATATAAATCATTCGAAATATGTATATAAAAAGCTTGAGATATTTCAAAAAATTATTTTTGAATAATTTTTGAAAAGTAAAAGAATGTAGAAATTTTGTTATCATAAACAGTACAGTTAGAACTATGCATTTTGAAAGTTTTAAGAGAAAATATGTAGCCGTTTTGCGATAATGGCGTTTGAGCGTTTCTGAAAATGTAGAATTTTGATCTCGTTTTCACAGAAAAGTTTTGAGTTTTCTTGAAAACTTTATAAGACACTTTTCAAAGCACATATACTTGTAAACAACAATGTGAACAATGTGAACAATGCATGTGAACAATGCAACAATGTGAACAAATTTTGCTAATGTAAATACTAACGACTTGAGAGACGTCAAATAACTACATTTTTGTAATTTTTGAAAAAACAACAGAATGTAGCAATGTGGCATTTAGGTGTCTCATAGAGTACATTTAGCACTCTCCCTGCGAAAACTTTGAAGACAAATTTGAGCCGTTTTTGAGAAAATCTTATTTTTGTTACATTTTAAAATTGCACATATTGTAGTCAATGTTGCGGAAAAAATATTAAAATTTTCCAAAAAATACATGTGATCTTCATTAAGCAACTAATTATTGACAAATTTCAATTGAAGGAAAATGTTTACATTCAATTTTGTAGTTGTAGTAAGTGGCCGAAAAAATTCAAATTTTTGCAATCATCAAACATTTAAAGTAAATAGTAAAAATATCCCATCTTCAGAAGTATATTTTACTCATTTCTCTAAACAAAAATTAAAAAATTGGAGCAATTTTTGAGGAAATTTTCAAAATGTTCCGGAGTCATGTTATGTACTCCCAAATTTTAAATAATGTGTTTGAAAATCGCAAAGCTTTGAGTTGAACCGGATCAATCAAGAAATATTCATATTAGAAAAAACTTGTGTGTATGATTTAGGAGCTAGTGGTGTTCACAGATGTGCAGACAGATAGACGGACAGACAGGCAAATAGACGGACGTTTTGACAAAAAATAAAAACAACAGTTTTTTGGTAACAGAGAACCCCAAAACGTGTATTACCGTTGAAATCTCGAAAGTGATTTTCCACAGCATTACATATATTACTCCGCATATACACACGTATACGAGAAAGTAATAAGATGAGCAAATTGTCGCTAATGTAAATATTAACACCGTGAGTGACAAGTCAACAAAATTACATTATTGCAATTTTGAACTAGTGGTGCTAAAACATCATGTACTTTCTCACCCGTATTTTCACGCGAAAAGTTCTCAAATTTTCGAAAAATTGCACATGACTTTATTTTTAAATCTATCATTAACAAATAGATTTTATGGAAAAAATTATCGTTCTTTAATATTTTAGTTGTAGGAAGACTACGAATAAATTTTCAACTTTTGTAATTTTCGAAAAATCAGGATTTTCAACAATCATGAGATCTGAACCATTTTCTTAAACTTCTTTCATGCTATTCAACAACAAAATTTAATCAAAATTAATGGAGCCTTTTTTTTTAAAAATTTGGAAAATGTCCCAAAGAGTTTCATGTCAAGTACCTCACCCAAAATTAAAATATTGGTTTCAAATTTAAGGGTTCGTGACATCAGCCTGATCGATTGAAGAATATCAATTTTGGAGAAAATGGACTGAACATTCTAGCCATTAGCATTGTTAACAGACGAACAGACAGACGGACAGAGTATTTGCTTTCATTCGATTTTTTGTATCAAGGATCCACAAAAGGTATTCGAATTACATTACGTGTTAGAGGACTTTTTTCTAAATTTAACAATTCGATTTATTCACATTTTTCATTACTAGGGCCTTGAAATGGAAGTTTATCTGCCACAAATTCGCCGTTATTCCGCACAGTATTACTTAACTTTCTCTCTCTACTCCGTAGCGAAAAGGAAAAATAAACAGTTCATTTGCGTTTATGTCAACTTATGCAGTACATTATGCGCTCTCTACAAAAATTGTAAAGAAAAAATTGGTGCCGTTTTTTAGGCATTCTCGATTCTGTTATTTTTTCATATTGCGTGAAAACTATTAGAATTTTCAAAACAAGTACATGATCTTCATGAAAGAGCTAATTATGGGTCGCAAATTTCATTGAAAGGAAAAATCTCCATCTTCAATTTTGTAGTTGTCGAAAGATTCCGAAAAAGATTCAAACTTTTGCAATTTTCGAAAATCTAACACTAGTACCTAAACTATAGAGAACAGAACTATACCTCCTTAGTTTATGCCTAAATCACTCAGCCCATTTTCTCCAAATGTGGTATTCCCCGATCGATCTGAACAAACTCGAGGTGATGGGAGTTTCAAACGGTTATTTTGGTTTTCGGGAGTACCTTACATAATGTCTCAAAAAAGAGCAAATTTTCATTTCTTTCGAACATGTCACCAAATTTTTGATTATCCATCGTTCTCGGTTAGCGTAAATGAGGCTTGAAATGGTGCAGATCTCTTGTTCATTGAAATCCCTTTTTCGAAAATTACAAAAGTGCAATTTTTTGGTGCATATTCCTGTAACAACAGTATTGAAGATAGACATTTCTTCCTAAATGAATTCCGTTCTTTAACAACGGCAGCCAACGTATCTTCCTCATATCTTCTAAACGGTTCACACTATCGAAATGCAGTTTTCGCACAACAATGCAGAATCATAAGGTTGGTAATATTACGAACAATTACGGTATATGACTCGCCCCATGATTCCGCATTGTTGAGCGAAAACTGCATTTCTATAGTGTGAACCGTTTAGAAGATATGACGGTGGCTCACAGTCGGTGAGACAGACACAGACAGACAGAGAGAAAGAGAGAGAGAAGAGAAAGAGAAGAGAGAGAGAGAGAGAGAGAAGAGAGAAGAAGAAGGAAGAACACAGAGAAGATTTTAGTTTCAAAACCCAATTCAAATTCACGTTCTATATGTACCGCCGTCGTCACGTAAAATGGGTATGCCAATTTCTGAAGTCCCAGTACTTCTGCACATTCTGGCAGCACTGTACGGAGAACAACGCCATCTGCTTCTTTCATAGTTAACTATTACAAAAGAACAATCTCAACCAACTGCCAACGACTGAGAAGCTGATAGGCCGGATTTCGCCCAATCAGCATATCTAGAATCAACGTTCCGTATGATAGGTGTGTTTATCCTAAGGGTTGAGAGTATTGGCGCAGAAGGCACAAGGGGCGGGAATGATCACATTACGTCATAGTGCAAGCCATTCGATGGCCTACATGAAATACATCAATAAAGATAATATTATACATTACGACATAAATATATTTAGCACATGCAATAGAATTAGTGGATTTGAAAAATGTTCAATTACATTTTTCACATGATCTAGATTTACTTGCGAAAAATCAATTGAATTAATTTTAATGCAAAACAACTTAAGTATATGAACGAATATTACGAATCCGGGTCGAAGAAATGAAATGTGCGAAGGCGGCTCCAGAATCGGGAAAATGTTTGGGGGTGGGAAGTTTTGACGAAAAAATAGTATTTAAGTATCCGGTTTTACTAAATTTAACATTTTTGCAACAATTAAACTAGGTATTTAGTAATAATTTAGCATCTCTTGTCAAAATTGTTATTTTGCAATATTCAACTCGGAGACAAATTAAGGACCCTCCCGGTCCGTACAGCACACGTTTCGAAATTGTTTATAAAATGTTTATTTGTTGCAAAATTGTTAATTCGTAGTTTTCGGTTCTGGGACATCAGGGAACTCTTCCGACTTCAGAATTGAAAAAATTGAACATTGTTTATAAATTTGCAAATATTGCAAATTTTTTATTTTCTCTAAACTGTCTTTAAACGAAATGCAAAATTCCACAATCCGATCGGCGGTATCTCCTTTCATTATCGAGATACGAGTATGTAATTGTTTATAAGAAATTAGTTCGTCATGACAAGTCACATTTGTTTGAGAGTCAATCTTTTCGCAGTTACCTCACAAATCTGCCATTCAAGTCGTTTTGCAAACGCAACGTACACTCTTTTTCCATCTGACCCTGTCACCACAATGCTATTTGAAACTACCTTCAGAATGTAAGTCGATTGAGGTCATTGCTTATCGAGTCAAAAGCATGGAAACTTAAGTTCTTACGAGTACAATTGTTCCCTAAATACGTAAATGCCAAGAAGGTCATCTTCGGAGATCGCACAAATTCTCCGAGCATATAAAAGAATCAGTCGTTTCAACTAGGAACCCGCTACACTATAATAGTCATACCATTCACAAATTCTTTAATTTATTATGTTCTTCAAATGCTCCCGTGTCTCTGGAAAGCAAACACCATACACTACCATTTCAACTAATAATAACCATTCTTAGAATGAATAAGTTTCTTTTTAAATTTGTTGCGCCTTCCTAACGCGTATCCAAGCCCTTTTGGGGGCATTGGACGCTTAATATAATGCTCTTTGAAATATTTTTTTATTGTAGTCAGTCATTTACATTAGTTCCTTCGGCCAGGGGCATGTTCATATCTCCTTTTAATCGTTTGTAGAAAATCATTTCAAATTATATTATTAGCAATGGAATTGTAGAGTTTTATTGAATTTGAAATGACTGTTTGGATTATTTGGGACTTAATGAACAAAATATAGCTACCTGAACTTGACGCTATGAAAAGTAAACGCAAAATGCGACAAGTATCAGTATATTATCAATATTTGTGCAAATGTTATGAATATACCGATGTTAATAGAATTTCTAAACTAACACATGTATTTAAAGGAATTCACAAATCAAATGCATAGAGACCAAGTAAAAATAAAACCATACACAGTACTGAAGACTACAGAAAAATAACTAAAGTACTGGATGAAAAAGATATGGAATACCACAAATATCAAACAAAATAAAACAGAGTATTCCGTGTAGTACTTCGTTATATTCACTGTCTGTGAACAAAGAAGAAGTCAAAGATGAACGTAAATCTCAGGGCCTTCTTGTTCGTAACATACAGAAAGTGCGATATCGGGTATCCTAGAATATTTTAAACCACCCTTTTTTCCAGCTCCACATTATGGAGTTAGAACCACACAAAAACAACAAAGAAATTTACAAAATTGACGATCTTTTGAATGCAAGAATCAAATTTGAACCATAATATAAAAAGAAAACCCCAGTTCAATGCCATCGGTGCCAAAAATACGGTCAAACTACTGTAAAGACACGCGTAGATGCGTAAAATGCGGCATTGAGTATTTACCAAATGAATGTCGAATGGATAAATCACAGCCGGGTACATGCATGCTGAGTTCATGAAACCAGCCAGCAAATTACAAGGGTTGTCAAGTATACGAAAATTATATTAATAAACGAAACAGAGAAAAGTAAGTTATCGCCACCACTTAAAATTAAACTTTGAAATTTTTCAAAATTATGAGACTTTGACAAAAATTACATCTGCGCCATTCTCTTAAGGTTTTACTGTTTTATTTGTGAAAAAAAGTTAAGAAAATATTTGAGACGGTTTTTGAGAAAATGTTTTCATGTAAAATGCTTAATTTTTTAGCACAATTTACGGAAGAAAGTTCTTATTTTTCAAACAATTTTAAATTATCTCTTTTAAAGAGCTGATTTTTAGAACAGATTCTGTTTATGGAAAATATTTCTACCTTCAATTTTGTAGTTTTGAAATGTTAATATATAACAATTTTCGAAAATTCAGAGTTTGCTGGAAATGAGACTAACACTCCTTTTTTCTGCCGAGAAGAAAATTTAAAGAAAAAATTGGAACCGGTTTTTTAGAAAAAAAATGCTTAAAATATGTAAAAACTGTCTAAATTCCACACAAAATTTGCGAAAAACACTCATATTTTTGATAAATTATAGTACATGACCTTTTTTCAAAATTTGCCTTTAAAGAACACTTTCCATGAAGAAAAAATCTCTAACTTCAATATTGTGGATCCAGGAAAGCACCGAAAACTTTTTGAATATTTTATTTTTCGAAAAATTAGATATTTCAACGAAAATGTGACCTACGCTAATCACTTAAGCGTTCTTCACGCGTTTCGAGGTCAAAGTTACATCAAGATTTTTGGAGCCATTTTTGAGAAAATTTTGAAAATATAGAGGTTCTTCCTAAAGAACTCCCAAAATAAAAGTGTCTGTTTCAAATTC
>BLKR01012383.1:0-20214 GCA_011170035.1 Teleogryllus occipitalis
ATCGCGTGACGGACGGGCGAAGCGTACGAGAGAAGCTGGAGTGATGTCGCTGCGACACCGGTCAGCGGGAGTGCCAAGGTAGCCTTCGAGCGAACTGGAGAGCGCCGTAAAGGTAACCGAACTTGCGACTTTTCGTGCGAAGATTGGTGCGGACCAGAAAGTGGGTAACGGCAAATTTGCGTGGTAGTTCATGTGAGAAACTCCCTAAATTCAGTATAGAAAGACTGTCACCTTTTAAACAAATTCGTGGAGGTTTAAATTCTGCTAAAAGTATGCCTTGTTTGATTTTGCCAAAGGCCAAAACCTTGTACAATTTTACGGTAATGTTATGTAACTAACTGGTTTCATTCTGTGTTATTGGGGAAAGATTAAGTTGTTCCACTATTTGATGAATGTGCATATTATTTTTTTTATGATTTAAATTGTACGAATTATAGTAGATTTCCATGTTACTTTGTTACATTACTTTCTCATACCTTAATGTTATGTAACTAACTGGCTTCATTCTGTGTTATTGGGGAAAGATTAAGTTGTTCCAGTATTTGATGAATGTGTATATTTTTTTTATGATTTAAATTATACGAATTATAGTAGATTTCCTTGTTACTGTCTTAGATCACTTTCTCATACCCCAAAAGATCCTGCCCCCGAGATATTTAAGCTCGAAAGAGCAGTCTATAAGGGCGTTTCCACAAGTGGAGGCGTTACATTGATATATATATATATATATATATATATATATATATATATATATATATATATATATATGGATATATATATATATATATATATATATATATATATACAGTCTAAATATACAAATATACAATATAAATGTACAAATATAAATATAGCGTCAAATACACACACATCACCAAATATAAACTCCATATATATCTCTGACACATCACCTGCAGAAATACAGAAAATCATAAATCAAATGAAAAACAAATTCTCTACAGGACTGGATAATATCCCTAACACCCTCATTAAACATTCGGAAAAATATAACAGAATCACTCACTGACATTTGTGATCATTCCTTAATGACAGTAACTTCCTAGAAATCTCAAAAAGCAAAAGTTAAGCCATTATTCAGAAAAGGCAACATCCATGATCTCATGAATTACAGACCAATATCCTTACTATCTGGATTTTCAAAAACTCTAGAAAAGCTTTTTAACGATAGACAAAAAGTTTCTCAATTCAAATAACATAATGACAGAGGCCAACATGGATTTAGAAACGGTAGATCGACAGATACTGCTAACTTCACCTTTCTAAATGATCAACTAGTTACCCTAGATCAGATAGAAATCCGTATCGGCTTATTTCTAGATTTATCAAAAGCATTTGACATTATTGATCATCACATACTGTTATCCAAACTTGAAACTTTGGGAATTAGAGGCATTGCGCAGGAATGGGAAAATCTTTCTTTTCAAATCATTGTTTAGTCGTCACAATGAAGCATGTTAGAGATAAAAAGATTTCAAGCCATTTTTCTCAACCTAGAATGATAAGTTATGAACTGGTACAAGGATCAATTCTAGGTCCTCTAATATTTCTCTTGTACATCAACGACATTCCCCTGACTCTACAAAAGAGCAAAATGGCCCTATTTGCAGATGACACAAACATTATTAAAGCAAGTACCCCACAAACTACAAAAAAAGCACAAACAGTTCTAGATGCATTAGTACAATTGTTTCAGGAAAATAAACTCATCATAAACACCAGTAAACTTGTCTCCCGAAACTTTTGGAATCCACTCTCTTAAGAAAAGCCTCCAACACAATTGATGATAATACACATGCCTGTAAAAATAGCCCCAAAAACAACATTCCTTGGATTGAGTATTCAGGATGATCTAAAATGAAACTCCCACATCACAGAACTAAACAACAAGTTTACAAAGTCATGCTATGTCATTTACATCCTTAAGTCAAATTCTAATTTAAATACTCTACAAAAAGTGAATTTTTGAAATGTTCACTCGCATCTAAAATACGGATTCATATTCAAATTCCCCACAAAGTATTCACATTTTATCACCCAAAAAAGAATATTGGGAACAATGACAAACACTCACAAATATGAGTCCTGCTAACCACTTTCGAAACAAAATTACAAATCCTACCACTTCAATGCATTTACATATTTAAAATATTAATCTTGACAAAGAAGACGCTTATGGAAAACAAGGACTCTGTTACTCAAAACACTGAAGTTCATAAGTATGATACTAGGCAAAAAATAAATTTGCATGTCCCTCACTGTGAAACTTAACTGTTCCAAAAACGACCCTTTTTGAAGGCATCACACTATATAACAAACTCCCCAGTGAATTTAAAAGCTTAAACTCAATACACATTCAAAAATGAACTAAAAGCTTTCCTGTTAAACCATACATTCTACAGTACAAAAGAATACATACATCATAAACTTCTGCATCGAGCCTCGCTCGTGGTACATAGCGAAGACGCTTGCCTTTCACCACTGAGGTCCGGGTTCGATTGCCGTCGAATATCATGTGAAATTTGTTCCAACAAAACGAGTTTGGCTGCTTCACAAGGACTAGTCCAACCCTTGTGAAGTGTCCTAAACCCTGCCCCTATCCTTACACCTTCCCAATTATTGCCGCTGGATAGTGACACTGGAGCGCGTAGCAGGAGGCGCGTACGCGGAGATGCTACCTGCCGGTCGTCTTGACAACTGACTGCGACGTGACGCGACATGACAGAGAGTTAATGAAGGATTACTCCACAATTGCGTAATGTAATGAAGGATTACTCCCCAGCGCACAGCGCTCAACGACACTTAACAGGCTTGGAGACGCGTTGCGTCAAAATGGGAGACGCAACAAATTTTTAAAAAAAGAAATAAACTAGTACTATCCATTTTTGCATATTCTGTTAAATGAATCCTCCCCCCGCCCAAGATGATTGTTGGACTTAATGGATAACCCAGCACAGGCATTAATCTCCTGAAGAACATTTTTTCTTCTCTTTTTTTGTTATTGTTTTTCAAATTTAGTTTTACCCTACCATTTAAAAATTAATTTGTGTTTAGTATGAGAATTTAATTTAATTTTCTGTACTGTATTTAATATTTAGAAATACCTATATTGTAAATTGTTAAATTATATACATGTCCTGACTTGTCATACATTGCTTATGCTGTATTTATGTGGTGTGTGTGTTACATAAATTTTATAAATATTATTAATAACTATGTATCATTCTTCTTCTTCTTCTTCTTCTTCTTCTTCTTCTTCTTCTTATTATTATTATTATTATTATTATTATTATTATTATTAGATGCTCTTGTTGTCTCATTGCGCAGTTTTTTTTTTAAGATGTCTTCCATGGGGTCATATTTTGAGTACTTTACATATTTTCGCATCCTAGAATGTTGTCCGCACACCTTTGCATTTTGTTCGTTTTTTCATTTTTTCATAACTTCTATTTTTCATTTGTTGCGTCTACGCAACTTGACGCAACGCGTCTCCAAGTCTCTTAAGAAGCGTTGAGCGCTTTGCGCTGGGGAGTAATTCTTCATTAATGTGCGCGATTGGGGCATAATCCTCCATTATTAATGTGTCATGTCATGTCACGTGACGTCGCAGTCAATTGTCAAGAGGACCGCCAGGATCTCCGCCTACGCGCCTCAAACGTCACTACCCAGCGGCCAGAATTGGGAAGGAATAAGAATAGGGTAGGGTTAAAGCACTTCACATGGGTTGGACTCCCTTGTTAAGCTGTCAAACTCGTTTTGGTGGAACAAATTTCACATAAGATTCGATGAGAATCGAAACCGGACCTTCGTGGCCAGCGACTTCGCTATGTGCCACAAGCGAGCTTTATTCGATTATTTTCCGACACTTCACAATTGTATTGAGAGTTGTTGTAGCACCACTAGTTTTTTTAAATTGAAGTGTGAGTTTTAATGCAATGTGTTTCCATTGCAAATTACTGAAAAATTAGTTATAATTGCTATGATCTCCAAACTTTGCAGGTCGTTGCATTGGCATTATTACTATTTTTAATATAACAATAATCTTTTTGTTTTAATGAAAACCATTGCATGATTAAGAAATATTCAATGCACATACAAGAGATATGTTATGTCTTTTTTTAGTGTTTCACTGATTTTCTTAAATCAACAATATTCTGGTGTATTAATAAAGTTTATTTAGCATTGGATACATTTAAAAAATCTCACAATACGAGTAGAATACTAATATAAAACTTGAGCAGAAAACATTCAAAATACGTCTTTACGACTATAATGGACAAGAACAGATATATATTGGTAAATATCATTAGCATAAGAATGGCTGGCATGGAGCCTAAGTAGATGAAAAAATTTTGGCAACATTCTGGATATAGTAATTTTTAATTACACAATTTATTATAAACAACATAACTGGTGTACAATAATTTTTATCAGCTGATATTTTCAATAAAAGACCTTCAATTTTAGCACTGAAGCATGAATTGATTTGATAATTTATCAGCATTTCACGTAACATTGTGACTCACCAAACATTAATTACAATAATGGAGATGACTAGAACCCAGGAGAGAGACGTAACAAACGCCCTTTGTTACATAGTTTTGGTAAGAATACATAGTTTCTAACAAAATCGTGAGTGCTCCTTCTCATCTGAAAAGGAGCCTCAACTGTTTTATCAGTTTTTTATAATGTTTCATAAATTTAAAAAACAATATGATATTTTGTTTTCAAATTACAAACATTGCAACTGATGACACGAAAATTCACTGCCCCAGCCAAGAATGGATTTTCCTCTGCTGGCTCATGCTCAATTACTTTTACCATTCAAGCCATTGAGATGCAGAGATATCGAATTCCAAAAATTAAAATTTATATCCATTTTCATTTTGATTACATAGTCCAATGCTAAAATTCCTAGTAGATCCCTAAGAAAAAAGTTATTTAGTGGCCCGAGTTTTAGTTCAGAGCACCCATCAACATATTTTAAACTAAAAAAAAATTAACTTAAAATAAAGTATGTGATGACATCTACATTTGCCAATTATTTTGAATAATTTTTTATTCAATTAACTATCAACTAGAAGTAAACAATTCCACAAAAACAAAACAAACAAAAAAAATTAACAATTAACAAAAAAAAAACAAAAAAAAAATTATTAACAAAACAAATCGCTAAAACATTTACCATGATTTACGAATATTCCACTCGTGAAATTCAAACCAATAGCATGTAACTCTAGAGACGTCAGGAATGACGTCACCACGCAGAGTTGCCAGATTACATTACATTTATTTGAACTGCAATTGGGTATGACCCGGTGGCAGTTAATTAACAATAATTACAATAATAATAACACTTAACATTAATAATAACAACAATATGAATAATAATAACAATATCAATAACAATAATAATAATAACAATAATAATAAAGGAGTACAATACAAGCCGAGCATGCAATAATCCTACTATCACTAATATTAAGTATTATAACAAATATTTCAACTCGTATGATATATGATAATTATAATTATATATTGGTGATGCTAAAATTTAATACAAGCTACATTAATATTGGCTAAATTTATTGTTTTTAATTCATTGATCGCGTTCACTACAATTAACTGCACGACACTGCACTGCACAACACTACACTACACTACACTACACTACACTGTTTTCTCTTTGAGTTACACTGACCAGCACTTCACCGCACTTCACAGCACTTCACCGCACTTCACAGCACTTACTCATTTAATGTCTATTACTATCATATTGTTCTAACTTATTTCTAAAACTTCGAACACTTAGAGGAAAAGCTTTGAAAATTGTTGCGGGTAAACTGTTCCAATCTTTAATTGTTCTGTTACAAAAGGAAAATTTCCCAAGATCTGAATTTTGTTTCCTTGTTCGAATTTTGTGAGTGTGATCGCTTCGGCCGAAATAATTTGGTTTTTCTAGTCTAACCTGAATTTCCTTCCAAGCTGTTTGACCTACGTACGATTTATAAAGAGCGCAAAGCCTCGCCCTTGTTCTTCTCATTTCTAGAGGTTCCCATGCCTTTTTTATCGCGTTAGTTCTATAGGTAAACTTATTCGCTTTTCTCTGTATTCTATCTAGATTTTTCCGGTGCGACTTTCTGTATGGATCCCAACATGCCACTCCGTATTCCATGAGAGGGCGAACCAGCGAAAAATATGCTAATTCTTTTGCGTTTGCAGAGCTTTTCTTTAGAATTCGCATTACAAAATGCAAAGACTTCCACGTTTTCCTAACTACCTGATTTATATGCTTCTCCCACCCTAATTTACTATCTATATGAATGCCTAAATACTTGCATGATGAGACTCTTGGGATGATGACCTCACCTAAACGATAGTCTGGTTCCTCATAATTTCGTCCCCGCCCGAACGTTATTGTTTTGCTTTTCGATCCGTTAATTCCCATGTCATTTTTTTCAGCCCAATCACGTAAATGTTCTAAATCCTGCTGTAATATTTGTTCGTCAGCGCTACTTTTGATTTTTCGGTATATAACACAATCGTCTGCAAATAAACGCACCTTTGATTGTATGTTAACATGGAGATCATTTACGTACGCTAAGAAAAGTAATGGCCCTATGACACTTCCCTGTGGAACCCCTGAAGTAACAATACCCGTAGTCGAAAACTGAGTGCCAATCCGAACTTTTTGTTTCCTGTCTCTAAGAAATTCGCTTACCCACTTCACAACTCTAGCATCAATTTGAACTGAATTCTACCCAAAATGGCCCAGGTCTCTCTCAAGTCATCCCGGTTTATGGTTACCTAGTACTTTCTGCAGGTTAAAATTACAAAATGCAAAGTAATAAAATGCATATTAATAAAAACTCCATACCCTGCTTTTTTCCTTTAATGCTCCAGGCCAGCCAAATGTTTCCTCAAACTTTGAAACTTTTTGTCAACAAAAAAAGCAAAAAATGACAAACATATATTAAAAACCCTTAATAATTGAATAGCATCACCATATAAAATGGAAGGTACTTCAATGCATTCATTTCCTCACAAAATCTCTAAACATATCCATTCTCTCATGCAGATCGTTCAGTTTTTCATCAACTGCCGGGAAGTGCGACTTAATTAAATCATCAAGGGTCATTGTTCTTCCTCCTGGAATAAAAAGTAGAAAGAAAGTAAATTAACAGAAACAATTTGATGCATACACATTTAAAATGTACAGATGTGGATAAATCCATAAGTATTTTATGCAAGTGCTTCCACTGAAATGCGACCTCAAATGTACTAATTTTATAAGTTTTTATAGTAGTTCAAATGTAAAGGGTTATAGTTTGATTTTTTCATTTTAATTAGCCTACACAGTTCTACACTTCAATTTTCTAGTTAACCCCCACAGGAGCGGATGATCCAGAATGTAGTTCAGACCCCCCACCGATAATTTCAAAATAAGAAGAAAAATTGCTTAGCTTGCAATAAAGCATGTAATGATATCCAGATATAATTGTTATTAAGAATACATTAGGTAACTTTTAAAAAAAATTAAAGTGTGTGTGTGGGGGGGAGGGAAGGCCCGTAGGGTCCACCTTTGGATCCACCTCTGCCTCATAGATAGTTTGTGCTTAGGGTTCAATAAAGTTTCTGATCACGTACCTGCATTTCTCACCTCTGTCTTCAAAATGTCTAGTAGAACTAACATTAAATTAAAAATCTCTACTTGTATTGCAAGACGGTTCTTTTTAGTCTTGAAACATTGTTCCAGTTTTTTCTGTGTGTCGTCTACACAACGAAGTACTTCTCTCATTAGGATTTGCTCTCGGGCTCTTAGTTTTATCGGTGAAGGAGGCCCGTGTGTTTTTGGTCCTGAAAATAATATTCCTTTAAATTGATATTTCCATTAAACACAAAGTACATTGAGTATCAACTACAAAGTATTGGATGCGAACAGTCATTACTTTTCAGGAGTCTCAATTCAAGAATTCACGTATGTCAATATGATCAAAGTTTTCACTATCATTTTCAATAGTTTATAGCAGGCATTTATGCTTTTCTCAAATGGTAACACATTCTCTGTCATTGTGAATATCACTTTTAAAGAAACTGCCAGAAGACAAAAACAAGATAACGAGAAAGCGACTCTTTCACATTCGAATCTGTACAGTTGACATGACACACTCGGAAATTATTTGCCCATGATGAGAAGAAGATTGCAAGCACACATTTGTATCATTTATATCTTTTGTATCTATCATATCTTTTGTATCATCAGCCACTTTTTATCATGCATTTGCCAGTTATTTTGTCAAAGGTGCACTTGAAGGGAGGTGCATGAGCACACCTGACAGTGCACTATGTCATATCAATGTATCAATTGATATTGGTCCACTGTAATGGAGAATTCATACACAATGAAGCCCCAGGTAACTGCAAATAAGTCTCTTTTCTTATTAACCGATTGTCCTCTCTTTCCCACATAAAAGTACAATAATTAATATTCCCACAAAATTTATTAATATCGAAAATAACCTACTTACTTTTCGGTTTCGTTATATGTTGTCATTGAATTTGATAGTTGCATTTACGAGCTCAAAATGTCTTGAAAATTAATACATGGTTACATATATAAAGTGTTTGACTTGTTTAATTATTAAAAAAGCTGAATTTTTTTTTGATGTGGTCGGGGGCCCTAAGCGTTTGCCTTGTACTGCCTATTGGATAATTAACCACTGGTGCATGGGGTCTCAAGTGTTGGATAAGGACAAGGGCGCAACAGCAAACCAGTTTGAAGGAGATATTGTTGTGACGAATTCTGTCTCTGGTCGTAGTACCAGATTCATGATTAGTCGAGTAATGAAAGTGTATGTTAGGAATGTTTAATGAAAGTGAAGCTATCATTTACTATCAAGCACAATGATTTAATTCATGTAATTTCTTATTACATTAAGGAAGTATTACACAGTGAGTGATGAGATTATTGCTAGAGTAAAACGTGCAGCATGTATCACATACTGGAAATGTGAAATAGGCTGAAAACACAATAAACAATTATCTAACCTAAACCTCCTGGAGCTAACAAATAAGAGCTCACCAAAACACATGAATGTGAACTACATTTAGGTTCAGAAGCAAAAGAAAAGTCACCTCAGTATCTGATGTGTGAATCAAGTGAAAATGAGGAAAAAGTGTATATATTACATAAATGTTGATTGAAAAATAATATTTAATTGCTCTTATAGTAATAGCTTCTTATGGACTTCAAAAAAATTCTCTAATGAAGAAAAAATCTGAAGAAGGAAAACACACACTTTTACGAAAAGTTGTACAATAAAACAATTTCTAACCTGTTTACACTGTAATGGAAATTACCCAAGACACCTTCCAACAATTTTAATAAATATCATGCTACTTTTTAATAGTCTGTATACTTGCTAATTGGATAGATCAGTTATCCATCAAAATTTTTTTTCTTGACCTTATAAAATTTAAAATCAGAACAAAATAAAGTAATCCAAAAAAAAATAGATGAACAAGAATGAAATTTTTTTTACTTCATATGAAAAAGTAGACTAGTACGATCACGACAGAATTCATTAAAATAGTGTAAAATTTCAAATGGAAAACCATTTAACTTTTTGTCAATTTATTATTATATTTTAAAGTCTACTGGTGTTTCTTTAACATGTAATAAAAAATGAATTGTCAACATTGAAAGTAAGTTATCTACTCATGAAACAGGATCCCTGATAGCTGGTAATAACAAAGCTCCAGATTTTTGAAAGAGTTGAGCTGCAGTCATATTTTTATTTTTATAAATATATTTGCTTCTACGTTTCAATAGGCATATGGTAAACCTCATGCCAATTAATAGTCCCAAACGTTCACATTTCACTGACTTTTAATAAATGCTGATCACCTGAATATATTTCCAAAATTGTCAAAGGTAGAAATTACTACTGATTACTTAACATCCTTTTTACACTACGAAATAAACTTTTTGACTAATAATAATGTGAATGTATGTAATTATATACTGATATTGAAATTGTGAATTTAACTAGTAATTTAACCAGAAGGTTGATGTAAAGAGTTAACCACAAGACATTTGTATCAATTAGGAACAAAGTGTACCTATTTTTATTCCAAGACGTGATGTCTAAAGATATCGATAAATAAAACATGTATTCACTAACCTAGACTTGTTGTTGGCTTTTTGAACATACCTTCATAGTTTCTTTGCATCTCAGGAAGTTGAGCAATGCTTTCCTGTTGTTTTTTTTCAACTTGTTATAACCTGTAAAAAAGTTTTTTTTATAAATTAAATTCACAAATGTTTTGTGAATATCTTTATTTTACTTTAGTTAACTATTTACTCATTCGTGCAATTTTATTGCGTCAGTTTTCGCATTTCTTATAACGGCAAGAATTTTTGCCCATTTTTGGTCCTAAATCTTTTGTTTCAACTTCATATCGAGTAGTCGTTTTGTTAATTATAACTGAACTCAAAGCATCGATTAGTCCCAAAACGCCGATGGTGTGGTAACGATCATGATGCACAGTCAATGCAATAATGCTACTAAGTTACGTAATGAACATATTGTAACTTACTGTTGTGATGCAGTCACAAATAAATGTGCTGGCGCAGCCATTACCAGGGGCGGATTTCCGCATAGACACAAGTGGCATGAGCCTATGGCGCAAAAATTTTAGGGGCGGAAAAAATTTTGTCTAAAGGGCATCTTGTGATCCAGAGCAATTTTTAATTTTTTAAAATTTGTATTCTAAGCGTTTTTGTGCAAAATAATTACTCGCAAATTAATTTATTAACAGGCTGATAATATCTTCCGCTTCATGACTTGTGTTAAGTGAAAATGAATGATGTTTGTATTTTCAGAAGTCTTACTTGTACAATTACATTTATTTACAAATACCGAATTGGAGTTTTCGTGTTACATCTATTCCAGCTATCTTTATCGAAATTCTCATGATGGAAATTCTTAGAACTTATAATTCCCTGTTGTTGACAGTGTTGCCACATCGGCGGATTCTCGCCAGATTGGGCAGTGTTTCAATGTAGTCAGCGAGGGAGAAAATAGGTTTAGTGGTTAGCATGAAATTTAGCGGAAATTTATACATAGGATATCTCTACCCCGAGACTGAAAGATTCTTGAAAGCAATCCAGGACCAGGTAATTGCGACAAGAAATTATCTCAAGCACATTATTAAAGACCCCGAAGTGTCTTCTGATATCTGCCGGGCTTGTGGTGTAGGCCAAGAAACGATCCAGCACCTAACGGTTGCAGTATGCTGGCCCCAACGGATTATAAACAGAGGCACGATATGGTAGCACGAATGATCCACACTAAACTTGGAAGGAAATGTGGAATTGCTGGTGAATTTAGTTTAAATCCCAAGTGAAATCGTTTCTGCTGCATAACTGTTTCTATACAATTAGAGACTATACTGAGCATCACAAGAAAAGTAACATTAATTTTAACAAGGATACATAATGCATTATTTACCATTTGGACTGTATAAATGAGTATAAACAACCTGTAACAACTATTGTACAACAGCTTCCGGGTCAATGACCCCCATCTCGATCAGGGTTTTCGTCCAGTTTCCCTGATCCATTGAGCAAATGCTGAGATGGCCCCTTGTTTTGCTTCTGGACATAAATGTAACTTCATTTTCTGTGCACGTCTTCTAGAATTCAGTGGGAAATACAATTATTCAAATTATCGTGTCCATGTTGTCGCGGCAGGAAGTAATAAGAGCCAAAATTTATTGCTTGTTTATGTTTGAAAATAGATTTTATTACATGGGAGTTTTTTTTGTTGTTTTTTTCTCCCTTTCAAAATTCAAAATCTATTGCTTATTTACCCTTGAAAATAGATTTTTTTACATGGGAGTTTTTTTGTTTTTTTCTCCCTTTCAAAATTCAAAATTTATTGCTTGTTTATCCTTGAAAATAGATTTTATTACATGGGAGTTTTTTTTGTTTTTTTTCTCCCTTTCAAAAATTCAAAATTTAAGTAGTATATGATTTAGTGTAGGGATCACAGAATTTTGAAAATGTGCACACAATTCACTTTTCCCCATAGCACGTCATACGCAGTTTCTAACTGTTTTTTTGACGTAAAATAAATAAATAAATAAATAAATAAATTTGATACACCCTACTACAAGTACCATCCACAAAATATCATCGAGAACAACATCTATAAATTATACTGGGACCGAAGCGTACTGACCGACAGAACAGTTCGTCATAACAGGCCGGATGTAATACTCTGGGATAAATGTAAAAGAAAAGTATGACTGATAGACATAGCAGTTATAGATACCAGCAACCTCCACACAACACACAAAAAGAAAACTCAAAAGTACAGAGAACTTACGCAAGTTGTAAAGGAGCAGTGGCATGTATTGGAGGTGGAGATTGTACCAATCAACCTCTCAGCAACAGGTGTGATACCTACCATCCTGAAGCACTCTCTGAATAAACCGGGGATCGAGATGAACATTATCGTTAATCTACAGAAAGCTGTGATCCTGAGCACGTGTTCTTTAGTCAAAAGATTTATGGGTTCCTAAATAAATTTGTGTTAAAGAATTATTTTCTTTTAATTTATAAACTATGTGTACTTAGAACAATGGAAATTTATATTTGTAGAATTGTTTACCCTCTAATTAGTTCTTAAAATAAAGATATGTTTGATCAAAGTATTGTACTACGGAAATCATGCTTTGATAGAAATATCTGTATGACTCCCCACACATGTACCATAAAGCTGTGAATAAACAAATAAATAATAATAATAATAATAATAATAATAATAATAATAATAATAATTCACGCATTCAACTCCTTGGGTTGGGAAGATGTGAAAGAGGCATTAGAAAGACGGAACATCCCAGACTACCTGAAGAATCTTATAGGAGACTACCTAAGTGAGAGAAGCATTGTATATGAAGGAGATAATTGGAGAATTAAAGAAGAAATGACGTGTGGACCCCCCAGGGATCTCGGCTAGGCCCAATGCTATGGAACCTGGTTTATGATGACTTCCTAAAGATGCCACTCCCAAGGGATGTAAATATTATAGGATTTGCGGACGACGCCTTGATTGTAGTCGCAGCATGAAACGAAGACCTTCTTGAGATGCGAGCGAATGAAAGCCTACATAGAGCAAAGAGATGGTTGGATAAACGAAAATTAGACATGGCGACAGAGAAAACAGAGGCAGTTCTGGTCACCAAAAGAAGGGGCTTTAGGAAGCCGAGAATAGAGGTGGGAGGCAACGAAATAAAATGGAAGAAACATATTACCTATTTAGGAGTAGAACTCGACAATTGCTTGAGTTTTGGACCGCATGTGGAGAAGGTAGCGATGAAGGCAATAGAAGCGGGAGGAAACCTAACACGGCTAATGCCGAATGTTGAGGGCCTGAGGGAAAAGAAAAGACGACTGGTAGCAGGGTCAGTCCTGTCCAAAATGCTTTACGCAGCTCCCGCATGGGCGGGCGCTATGAAAGTAGAGAAGTATAGGAGAAGGCTGCTGTCGGTACAGAGAGGGGTAGCACAGAGGATCATCTCTGCCTACAGAACAGTCTCTGAAAGTGCTGCCCTTGTGCTAGCAAGTGTACCCCCTATCGACCTTCTGACGAAAGAAAGAACATCCGTCTACGAAAACCTGAAAGAAATGCAGTCTTCAGAAAGGGAGAAGCAGAAAGAAAGGGTGAAGAGGGAAGCAAGAGCGGAACTCTTTCAGATATGGCAAGACCGCTGGAGAAAAGAAACGACAGGTAGATGGACTTATAGTCTAATACACGACATAAAGAAATGGGTAGAACGCAAGCACGGTGAGACCGATTACTACCTGACACAAGCCTTCACAGGCCATGGATGCTTCAGAAGCTACTTATACCGCTTCAAAAAGAAAGAGGACAACAGGTGTACCACCTGCGGAACAGAAGACGACGCAGAACATGTGTTATTTCACTGCCGAGATTTTGAAGTAGACAGAGAAATAATCAACTCCTACATTGGAAAGGAGATGTCCCCAAACAACATAGTGGAAGCAATGCTAGAAGCAGATGACAACTGGGCAAAAATCCAGAATTACGTGAAGAGAGTTATGAAGAAGAAAGAAGAAGCCCTCAGGGGATCGGACTAGAAGGATCCTAGAGATCACCGAGCCAGTCTGGTAAGATGAAATGCCACAGCTGCAATTCCTTGCTAAGACATTCTGGCTGGAATGGAGGGGGTTTTAGTGGGTAGCCCAACTAAGGGAGTCCCACACACGGGATTTTAAAGCCTTACGGTGCATAAAGCATTTCCCCCGCCTCAAAAAAAAAATAAAAATAATAATTATTATAATAATAATAATAATAATAATAATAATAATAATAATAATAATAATAATGTATTTAGGTGTTATTGGGTCGGTATTCCCACTTCGCCGGCCAGCTACCAGTCCAGTGTCCCCCATGCCTGGGCCTAGTTAAATTCCCATACTTGGGGGTAAGAGCGACAAGAGGCGAACTTTTCTTCGTCATGCAGCTACAGAAACTGGGACGGTTTTAAAGAAAAGCTACAACTCTATTGAGCATTTTTGACTCGACCGGAAATGGAACCCAAATTATAATAATAATAATAATAATAATAATAATAATTATTATTATTATTATTATTATTATTATTATTATTATTATTATTATTATTATTATTATTATTATTATTATTATTGTTTTTACTTTCTCATCTTATTGGTACATTTGAATGAATTGCACAGATATACATAATCAGAGCACAATACATCTATTTTTTAAAAAAGAATTTATAATACATTGTTTCCCATGAATTTCCGTACTATTCTTGTTGTTGAAATAACAACAGCCTTCTGCATGGGTTTGTACAGATCTTCATTCAAACCCAGTTGCTTAAGGCCCCCAATCAGACTCCTAGGGATGACTCCGGTGCTGGAAACAATTATCGGGATAATGTTGACTCTTTTCATATTCCAATGTTCCTCAACGGGTTCAACAAGATTTGCATATTTACTGATTTTTTCAGTGTATTTGCTTTGAATGTTGCCAGTATTTGGGACAGAAACATCAATAAGCATGACATGTTTCTCACACTTGTTAATCACAACCAAATCCGGTCTGTTGTGAATCACTGTCTGGTCCGTTAAGATAGTTCTATCCCAATACAAGCGCCACTCTTCGTTCTCCAGTACACTCATAGGTTGGTACTTAAAGTACGGTACCTTATCTTCAGTCAGAAGACATTTGATATTGAATGTCTATTATATGACATATGACATTGAATGTTTATTATTATTATTATTATTATTATTATTATTATTATTATTTATTTTTCTGTACTTTGCTCAGTAAGCATTGAGAACCATTCATCTATTCATACGACTTAGGCTCTGGCAAATGCAACTGGTAATGACAGATCTGAGAAAGAATTTTCGCACAATATGGCAAGTCTGTAGGATTAAAGCTTTTTGGATGGTTATGCAGATTCTTTTGATAATCCTATTTCTGTAAGACCTGAACCAAATCGGTCCGTCACCACTCCTGTGGCTGAGATGATTATTGACACTACTTCAACCTCAGTTTCCAAACCTGTTGGATTTCTGCTGCCAAATTCTGGTATTTAGAAATCTTCTCCGATTCTGTCTTATTGAGATTGTTTGTCAGTGGACAGCCTACATCTAGGATTGTTGCATACTTTTGTATTTTATTGATAACTACTATGTCTGGGCGATTATAATCCACAGTTTTATCAGTGAAAATAGGCCTATCCCAGTAGAATACCATTCCACTATTGTCTATAACCGGTGAAGGTAAATATTTGTAAAATGGTGGAGGGTTCTCAATTAGTCTGCAATTTGATGCCAATTATCAATGGATTATTTTAGCTACTTGAATGTGCCTCCCTAGATATGCAGTGTTGACAGGAACTGGGCATCCTGCAATCATATGGTCATTATTTGGTTGATTACGCATTCTATAGACATCTTTTATACTGCTCTTCAGTATGTGTTTATCATAATTGCGTGTTTTTATTACCCCATCTTGAATTGCTATTATAAATCCTTCAGTTTCAGGAAATAAATATCCCATTCTCAACCACAGGAGAGAAGAGATTTTATCAACTGATGAGTTATTTAAGAGATTAAGATATTTTCCATGAAGTGTCTTGTTTTCCAATCTGTCTGCATGTTACTTATCTGGGAAACAATTTTTAGTCTTGGTTTCAGTCTTCTGGAGATTTAGAGCTAAATAGTTTGCATCTACAGCAACTACATTCTTCAGTAATACACTATCTGAGGGGTGAAAGTACATTCGCATTTTCTTTTCTTGTGACCTGCAAAGATTTGAGATATTAATCAGACTTCTACCTCCTTGGTTTCTGGGAAGATAAAGCCTTTTGACAGCGCTCTTATGATGATGTATTCTGAATTTTGTGAGGGTGGTTAAAGTAATCGTAGCCAGTTCTCGAAGGTCTGTGTCTGAATATTTCAGAATACCAAAGGAATGTGTCAATACTGGGACAACATAGGTGTTAATAGCACATATTAGATTCCTTAGTACAATTTTTTGTTCATCAACTTTATGATTCTTGATTTGTACCTTTCCTTGAATATCGACTTCATATTTGTGTGATTTAATCGTCTATTTTGTTGGATACCACGGTATTTATGAGTGCCGTGGTACAAAAGCTGTCAAAAATCACAAGTTTCATCAGGTACTTCGATCAATTTACCATTTTTAGGTGTATATCGGCGCATTTATCAAATCCAAAGGACATAGCAATGTCTTCACTAAGTACTTGCGTCACATACTTCAGCGCCTTCAGGTGGTTTTGGCTCTCGGCAAACAGTTTAAGATCATCCATAAATAATAAATGATTGATTAGGGAGCTAGGATCTCTCAGTCGGAGTCTGTACTCTAGACATTCCTTGTTTAGAAGCTGTGATATGGGGTTTATATCTAAACAAAACCATAGAGAGCTCAATGAATCGCCTTGATATATTCCTCGACGAATATCAATCTTAAATGTACAATTCTCCAAATTATACTCCGGGCACCAGTTTCCCATTCAGGCAGCGAACAGGTTTACAACTGATTATTATTATTATTATTATTATTATTATTATTGTGGGAATCTGATCATGACTTTTTGGGCTTCCCACAAGAGGAAGTAGAGAGCGCGGGAGTCGAAGCGGAAGAGATGAACGAGTGGCTAGAAGACACGCGGGACAGGCAGTGTGTGAAAACAGGAGGCGTAGAACGGTGCTGATTGTTGAGCAGATCCGTGTGTTTTAATGAGTTTTATGTTGTCATATATTTCTTGACTTTAAAAACCAAGTAGGACAATCCCGAATAATCTGATTCCCACATTTTGGGGGCTCGTCCGGGATGTGAAGATCGAAGTCGACGGGAATATTATTCGGGAGTAACGACGAAAAGGCGAAACGACGAAAAGACGGAAAGACGAAACGACGCAAAGACGAGGCCTGCGACATTGTGGATATTTCTGCCAAGGTCAACATTGAAAGAGATCCCTGTTGGAAAAGACGAGAACAGTTTCATGAAGAAGAAATCTTGTGGTTAGTGTGAAAAGGTTAAGTCAGAGATACAAAGATGGCGGCATTGAAGATTCGTGAGGATTTCAGTTTTGTGTATTACGTCATCCCATCGAAAATTCTCGAACGTGTTGTAACTCGTTATTAAGAAGTTGTTTGTGTTAATTAGAAAATTCTAGAAGGACGCTTAGAGGATTCCTGGATGTTGTGAATTGCGTAGTGCACTGAAATTTTCGAACGTGTGTTGAGAAGTGTGTATGTTATTTTGTGTTCGCGGTGCGCGGAAGATTCTCGAATGTAGTAGTTTTGAAGTGATTATGTTCTGGTTTTGACTATTTTATTTTGTTTGATTTAACCCATATTATTATTTTGTGTGATTTAAATTTGAACCCAGTACCAAGATGACTACGTTAGGGGAAATCGAGAAAATTAAAAAGAACATTGCTACGGCACCTGTTAAGGTTATACGGACCATACACAAGTTGATCTTCGGGACAGCATCAACAGATCGGACGAATAGGAAACGTCTACGGGAATTCCCTGGTTTCTCGTTTAAACGTGATTCCGATGAACATACAGAAAAACTTGACTACATTACACAGGAATTTAGTGAAGCAGACTTGGTCGCAATATGTAGTATTTTGGGTCTCGATTACACTGGGCTGAAAGATGCACTCGTAGAGCGAATTTGCGATCACTTGCTGGATTTATCTTGGTTAGTTGAAGCTTGTCAAAATTGTGAAGACGAAGAAGAAATTGAGGAAGACGAAGACGAAGAAAACGTTGAGAAAGATGCTAAACCTCCGAAACAAGCTATCCAGTATTGTTCCAGTTCGACTGAAGACGATGAGATCGAAATTGAACAAGAGGTTAAGGGGATTAGACGGCTGAAATTACGCGATCAGACACAATCCCATAAGTTTGCTTTGACGTTTCGTGATCTCGAAGGTTCTATACGGCCTTTTGACGGGAAGCAAGGATATCCTATTCAGAAGTGGATCAACGAATTTGAAGAGATAGCTGTTCTCATGGAATGGGATGAAATACAAAAATTTATTTTTGCGAAGAAATCTTTAACCGGTTTGGCGAAGCTCTTTATTCAAGGAGAAAATGGCATCTCGTCATGGAGGAAATTAAAGAAGGCATTGAAAGAAGAATTCGAGGTTCAAACGAGTGCTGCTGGCATTCATCGCTTATTAAATTGTAGACAAAAGAAGAAAGAAGAATCTTTGCAAGAGTATTTTCTGGTAATGCGTGAAATAGCTAGTAGATGCGATATTGACGAACAATCTTTGATGCAGTATATTATTGATGGTATCGATGACGAGTCCGGAACTAAGTTCATTTTGTATGGAGCTGTATGGAGAATTCAAAGAAAAGCTACGTAATTATGAAAAGGCGTATGAGCGAGTTGTTCGAGGACGTCAATCGAAAAATCACAATCGATCTGACACGAAAGACAAAAGTGGAAAAGAGAACAAGTATTCATCTGATAAGAACTTAAGAGGACGTGGATGTTATAACTGTGGAAGTAAAGATGGTCATAAGTCAGCTGACTGCAAATTCAAGATCAAGGACCTAAGTGTTTTCGCTGTAACGAATTTGGACACATTGCTTCCCATTGTTTGGTGAAGAATGATGGGGAAGTTCGGAAATCTATTGGCGTCGTAGCTGCTCCAATCCAGAAGAATTCTAAGAAGAAAGAAATAATCATTAAAGAGTTGAAGACTCAGGCTTTACTGGATACGGGATGTGATGTCACGGTAATAAACAACGACCTCCATGCCAAATTGGGACATCCAGATCTTCAAGATACAGAAATGCTGCTTTCTGGTTTCGGGAAAGGCTACGTTTCTCCAGAGGGATGTTTTCCAGCTGATGTCCTGATAGATGACGATTCTTATGAAGTCGAAGTTTTCGTTGTTTCCAATGACATTTTAGAACCTTTTGATACACCATCAATTGTTGGCACTGACATATTAGATCAAGCAGAGTTATTGAGAAACAAACATTATAGCAGAGTAACTAAGATTAGGACGGAAGCATTTGTAATGAAAATAGACGCTATTCGGAAGGATGAATTGAATATTGGCACATCAGCATCAAAGGAAGCAGTTTTAAAGGTTAAAGATATGGTGGCCAAATACCAACCTGCAAAGAAGAAAAACACAGAAATTGAAATGAATATAGTGGTGAAGAATGAACCACCAATTTATAGCAGACCGAGGCGTTTAGCCCCAGAGGAGAAGTCCGTAGTGAATGAACAGGTAAAACAGTGGCTTGAAGATGGTGTCATAGAACCAAGTGTGTCCGAATATGCTAGTCAAGTTGTAATTGCCAAGAAGAAAGACGGATCACCTAGAGTTTGCATAGACTACAGGCGATTGAACAAAAATGTTATGAAAGATAGGTATCCACTTCCATTGATAGAAGACATCCTAGACAAACTTTGTGGTGCCCGAGTGTTCAGCACTCTGGATCTCAAGAATGGCTTCTTTCATGTCAGCATTCACCCAGAAAGTAGGAAATATACAGCTTTTGTGACGCACTCAGGACATTTTCAATTTTTGAAGGTTCCATTTGGTCTCTGCAACTCC
>BLKR01012384.1:0-20214 GCA_011170035.1 Teleogryllus occipitalis
AAGACAATAATGACGGCTGCCTTTTGTTCGCGGTAATATAAACAAATACTTTAATATATATATATATATATATATATATATATATATATATATACATATATATACATATATACATACGTGTGTGTGTGTAGAATATTACAATACCATAGTGTTTAATAGTTACTATTATATATTTTTTCGATCTATTTGTATTTGTTTGTCAATGCTACTAGATTCCTATTATTTATTAACTTTAAATTATTTTACTTTCTCACATCTGCTCTCGAAGGATATTGTAAGGCTAAAAAAAACATGTTCATGAATAAATCGCATACCTTATACAATGAATACAATGCCAGAAATATATTTTCATGTAAAGTTTTGAATAAAGAATCTATTGCTTGAAACTACAATTTCCGCTTGAAACTATTTCATTTCCATTACTAATGGCGAGAAAGTGTGTGGTATTTTAGTACAATAGTTTTATAAAATCAAATCTCGTTTTTTGTTTAATTCATTGGAGGCCTCTGGAGCAGGTCCTGCCTATCCGGGTAGATGTTAGAGACTAGAAATCTTGTGGATTACTAATCTTTTCATCTAATCATACTCGTACTCATGGTGGAAATACATGGGTGGGTTCCTCCGGTGCACCGATTTTGGCTAGTCCTGAACATCAGCAGTTTGCGCCACGAACCACGGGACCACAGCAAGGGCACTTCGTTTGAAAAGCCAGATCAGACGCTGGCCGCCATGTTGCATGGAGAGCGAGAAGTGTTGAGGAACCTTTTGGAAGTGGTAATAAAATTACAATTTTATTACGAGATTAACCAACCAAAAATAACGCGATGAAGGTGTACAAGATGCAATATTTTAAAAAATGCTTCATAAATTTGTTTCAATGTGTTGAAATGACGTGATAATTTTGGTATCTGGTTGTATTTAAAGTTCCCGCTAAGTTAGGGACGCAAACTGGTGTCTGAAGCTCACTGGCTGAAGTCGGATACAATGCGCAAGAGCCCCCCCCCCTCTTGCTCAAGATTCATACTGAGCGCCTCCGAGCCGAGCACTTCGCCACCAAAACGAGAGGGGTTTCCTGCTAGCCAATCACAGCACGTCTTACTGGTAACTGGAAAGCAGCTACATACTCTCTGCTGGGAACTGCTCTTAACGCGATGATTAAAGACCTTCAGAAAGTCAGAGTGTGAGAGAGTAAGTTCAGTAACTTCCACTTACAAATATTTGGTGCAAGCAACCACAATGCAAGCCCCACTAAAATAGATAATTTTCTGAAGTAATACGTCATAAAAAGTATGTTTGGATGGTAATAAAGTGCTTGTATTTCTCAATATCCAAATAATTCTTAAATGGAAGCGAAAAATTATTAAACGTAACATGTTTATAATGGGGAACATTGGCACTCGTATACAAGAAATCTCGCTATCGTCGCTTGTTTTCTTGGACATACCACTCATGCAATTATACACCTCTTTATTCACTCGTTTCGTTGATTACTATAATAAAGAATTAAAACCACATAAAAGGTGCGCTGGGCAGAATCCAGGGGGCGGGTAGGCTTCCTCGTGCTGCAAATGACTGCGCGAGGGACGAAATGTCAACAAGGGAGATCATTTTGATGCTTCACTTTGTGTGCTGGTTTCCGAAAATCATGAGTCCAGAACAAACAATTTCTCAAAAAAAAATCTTTTATGGCTTCTGGACGATACTCAGGTCGTAACTACATGCAGAATGTCGAAGGCGGTGTCCTCGAAGATTTTAGACGAAATAGAACGGAATACCCTTCTATTAATAGCAATAAGCCTCTAACGCCCACGCATCAGTACTTGATAGTTTTAAGCTTTTGTGCTACAGGGCATTTTCATCTCGTGATTGGAATGTAATTTTGACATCCGCAGAATACTCATCCTGTTTTGCACCTACACAAGCGGAGGTGTTTGAAGTTGTGTGATGCGCCAGTCAATAACTACGTAATCCAATCCAATAGGCTCGCTCGTGGCTCATGGCGAAGTCGCTAGTCTTTCACCACTGAGGTGCGGGTTCGGTTCCCGTTGAATCTCACGTGAAATTTGTTCCAACAAAACGAAATTGGCTGCTTCACAAGGGCTAGTCCAACCCCGGTGAAGTGTCCTAAACCTACCCCTTTCCCAATTCCTTCTGATGTATGGCCGCTGTGTAGTGACGCTGGAGCGCGTAGTAGGAGGCGCGTACGCGGCCTCTTGACAACTGACTGCGACGAGACGTGACATACTTTGGCAGCACAAATGGAGGATTACTCCCCAAGTGCTCAAATTAACGCAGGATTACTCCCAAGCGCTAAGCGCTCAACGCCTTCCAAGTGGGGGGAGGGGTATTGGAGACACGTTGCGTCAACGTAGACGCAACTAATTTTAAAAAATCCTCCAGCATACATGCGGCCCTTCTCATACATATTTCGATTTTCACTTGCTATTATCATGTACTGCGTTGAATCATTTTAGTGAATACCAAGCCGTTACGCAAATTAGTGCTAAATGTTTGGAATAAATCTGTAAATAACGAAAAAAAAACAGTTTTCAAATCATATTTCCGTTTTATTTTTGTTTTTTCAAGATATTTTCATATTCCTCGTTTTCAAGAATTCCAGGCTCGCTGGCCACTTTGTTAAAATGTCCTCCATTGATTAAAATTCATATATCTTGTTTCATTTATTTTAGTACCTGAGACGTTCTATAATTTACGTTCAAGTGAAAATAGAAACATGGACAGAGAGATCTTTGTACCTCTTTTCTTTTTTACATCACTAGAATCACTACGACGCGTGTGTGTGTGAGAGAGCATTCGGAAGAGGGGCCCCACAGTTTCAACATTATAATTAACCAACATTTGAAATTAAATTTTTTGACGTTAATAGTGTCTTTTTTGTTTATAAAATAAATCCCTACATCTCAGCTCTAAATGCGGAAACATTTCTTCCGTTTGATATCTTCCTTAAAATACATAGTTCTGGGTTTTAAAATTGAGATAAAGTTTGACAAATTGAAGAAAAGTTACCAATTCAATAATATTTTAATACATATCAATTTCAAAATAGTGGTTAGAATTAAAAAAACACAAGAGAAAATAGGAAAATTCATAATTTAACTGAAAAAAGATGAGCGCAATTGAAGTATGCCATCTTCATCTGCATTGCGTGAACGAATATTTTTAATTATGAATCTCAAAAACACACCGTGCGAGAACTGCAAGTCTGTATTTTCCAAATAATACTTGACTACTTTACAATCAGAGGCATTTACCCATTAAAGGCAGAATCAGAAATATTTACCAATCAAAAGCATCAAATTCTGATGACCTAACTGCACTTGCCGATATTTAAAAAAAAGTAAATCTCACAGCGCGAAGCAACAGAAAATTGAAGAGCGCCATTACTTCTTTGCTTATGTATCGTGTGTGTGGCTGTGTCTTCCAGTGTTGTGTGCTCCTATTGCGACTGGTTTCTTGCTACTGCCGCTGCTGTTGCGATCTGATGCGAACGATCACACGGCAACGTGTCTGCCGCCCGCGTAAGCGGCAACATCGCTCTGCGCCACCCCCAGCTGTCGAGGAGAGAGAGCACGAAGTCTTGGGGGAGAACAATAAAGAGAAATGATGAATAACTTTCTGGAGGAGAATTATTAACGATTGTTAATTGTAACATACGTTCTTAAGCTTTTTACAATTTTATAGAAGACAACAAAGATTTACAGCAAATTGCCAACAGCGAAAAAGAATAAATGTGTATAACTGGAGGTTCAGCAAATGCAACAATGTATAAAAATTTCTGTACTTTAAATATTATCAATCTACAAATGCAATAATGTATAAAAAGTCCGTAATTTAAATATTACCAATGTTTCAGATATTTCAAAACATGTATTTATGTAATTTTAAAAAAATATAAGAATAATAAGCGTTTCTATAACTCCGTTCAAAACGTTTTATGAAAACTATTTGCAGCCGTTTCTCAAAATTTTAATCTCATTTCCTCAGAAAACTTTAATTTCCCAGAAAGGTCACTACAAATCATTAGAAGCACGTGTACTCACTTATGCAATAGTGCATATAAGAAACTACAAAAATGTAAATATGCAACGAAAGAGTTATTAAAAAACATTTGCTTCATTCTCGAATAGTCAAAAAACTAAAAAATGTTATTCAGTACATTTAATACATTCCAAAATAAAAGTGTCATGAAAACACTTTGACTCTTTCTTATAAACATAAGAAAATTCACCGTTTGAGAGAAATCGAAAATTTATCGATTTGAGATATTTTAAAAGTCCTGAAAACGCATAATTTTTAGTTGCTTTTCACACACTATATTGAATTTTATCTGTCAAAACAAAAATTGGTTATTTTTGATGGTGTTTCTAATTCTTAACATTGACACAGGTAATTTTTACGTGGAGTAGATTAATCTGGGATGCTACAATCAGTATACCGCTAAAGAAATCTTCGTAACTTGGGATTATTTTTCCCCCCTTTTTTTCTAGGGCTTTTATCCAGCCGACAACCGGTTGCCCGTTACGCATATTCGACCATACACTAGACAAACACTTTTGTGGGCTCCTCTGATCTGGAGTTACTAGCAGAACGCGAGGCCCTCCGCGACAACACACACAAAGTCAAGGGGCAAACAGCAATGCCCAAGGTGGGACTCGTACCCGCGACCCTTCGCACCGAAGCGCTGAGTTGTGACTCGCTCTTAGCCACCTCGGCCATCCAGGTTGGCAACTTTGGAATATTTAGTATTTTAATTGAAATATTCACACTCACCGTAACTTCACAGAGGTCGTTGAAAAAAGGAGGTTTGTTGGTTGTAGACTTTGCCCCAGAAGTTGACACGCTTTTTGTTTTCCGCATTTCTCACAGCTTTCACTAATATTTCTCGTCCAAAATGCCAATTCACGACAAACATTTTATCAGTACTTACTTTTCGACACAATTTGCAAAACAAGAGTTTCATCCGTTGTGAAAATGTCCGTTCCACATTCATTCACTAACTATTGTAAAAAACACGTTTTACAGGTTTTGCTTTCAGCATCTTCAACACAATGGAGTACACGCTGCTGTGTACAGATCTAAAGACACGGAGGTTCTCTCAGCGAACGACGCAAGCTGTTGGAGACTGTTCGAGTGAACGCAGTTTGAACACTTTTGATTCGGACCGTTATTTCCTGGAAATCTCTCTTAATTGAACGCGAAATCAGCTCAACCGACAATTACGCTGATAGATGTCCAATGCAATGTTGCCACACGTACCACGATCCTGGTATTTTCAGAGGCGTTTCGAAATACATTTTAAACGTTTATAGTCATTACTGTTCCGCGGAATGGAAGTTCAAGCAATATCTTGAATGAAATACGAGAGTAAATGGACAAAAAAAATTATGTTGAAAAGTAAACTTCAATCTATAAAGTAACTAACAATAATAATACCTGAAAAATTGATTAACAATTAATTTTAAATAATACCAGTTCAACATGTGGCCAAAAATATATTTCCTTTGCAAAGTACTTTCAATATTGTCGCAGAGTATGTCAATTTTCCTTGACGCATTTTACAAATATTTTTTCAAACCGACAAGAAATTGATGCATGTTATACGACGGAGTTCTAAGCAATATATAACACAAATGGCAGTATCGTCTCTTGAAGAGACTTTGTAACAGGAATAGTGATTTCTGTATTTGTGATTCCGAAACATTTTATTACATTTTTTAATATCATTTACAAATATTTGGTAACTCCACAAGCATGTTTTTACTTACCAGCCGTTTACTTAACACTTTTAATTGATAGGAGAGGAAGTTGGTGGGGTACAAAGACACCGTCCAGGGTAGGGTGACAATTTGTCCGCATCCGTCTTTCTTAAGAGAATGTGGGCAAATTTGAAAGGATTAAGGTGGTTCGAGCGAGATATTCCCTAGTACACCGAGCGTCCATATTACAGTCAAAAATATTTATTTGCTATATGAGTATTGTGACACGTGCATAAAGAAAATAGAGACTCTTACGATGAACTTTTATTCAATTTTACGAAGGAATTTTGTTTCACAGGAAAAAAATAAAAATATTTCAATACCACACAAAGACCTACCGCAGCAGAGTCGTCATATATATATATATATATATATATATATATATATATATATATATATATATATATATATATATATATATAATACTTTTAGATGATGATAATGCTAGTTTAATTTAAGTTATGTATTTAATGAATACATTCAATGTCTGAACTTATATTTTTCATCAGTCTTGGCGGATTTTAATCATTTAATGTTGTTTCAAACTTTCTCATAAAATTGCAGAGTTTTTTTTACAATTAACGCTGACAAGAAATTCCGCTTTGATTAACTCTACTGAACACATTTCTTTCATCGGTCCATTTTCTAATCATTATAGAAAATACTCGCTCTATAAATGAAGATGATGCAGACATAATTAGTTGTCACTACTATCTTAACTAATATTTTGGAAAATAAAAGTCCATTTGTCAGTCATACTTTGTTGTTTGCCAATCAGGTGCGTTAACAAGTTTTAAATGTTCGTTAATAAATACAATATCATCAAACAACTTGTTCATATTTATGTTTGAAATATGTAATAGTTCAACAATTTCAGCAAACCTTTCAACTTCTGGCAGTTCTGAATTATAAACTTTGACAACAATTATAATGACAACAATTATAATCTTTGACAACTTTTCGATTACAGACTGTTCATCGAATTTAAATCTTTTTTCCACATAACATAAGATTTTGCTATAAACATTCGAAAATTCTTTTTCAAACTTTTAATTTTCGTAAAGAGTCAAGTCGTTCTGTTTTTGCATCCCTTTACACTTGAAAAACTGATTCTCTAGGGATTCTCTAGAGGAGAGTTGTTGCTTGAAGTCATTCAAAATCGCGTACAAGTCAATAATTGTGGTACTATCTTTTTGTAATAATTGAATGGGCTTTTAAAAAACTGCAAGCAAGTGATTTGTAAACATTAGTTTCATATCAACTGTCGCATGAATTTCTTATTTTTTCAAATGGAAAGCGTTTTTAAAAGCTACAGACGTTCTTAACATTACTGTTACAGAAGTTCTTAACATTACTGTGAAAATATGAAACTAATACCGGCCATTCTCGAAACAATCTTTTTACACAAGGTTGTAATATCCATCGATTTACAACATGGCGTGAAAAATCAGTAAATGCAACATTTAAAAATTCACAAAAGCTTTGAAATTCATTTCGACGTACCGATGACAAACTAAAATGTGCGTTGATTTTTCAAACAAGGTTCTCAATGTCTACAGACAAGTCTTGCTACAGGTTGTTTAGATTTATACAGCCCAAATTGTAAATAATGCATTAAATATCACTGTTAAAATTACTTTGTTACTTTCCTGGTGATGACCAATATAATCTCTAATTGTATAGAAACAGTTATGCAACAAAAACGAATTCACTTGGATTGAAACTTTCTATCGGATTTAATCGTTTAATGGCATACGGCAAAGTTTTGTAAAATAATGTCCATCTATTGTATGTGAATTTTTCTAATGAGCTGTTAAAAATTTCACATGACTATAATTTCTATGTCGAGTGATATAGTAATATATATCGGCGTTATCTCAAAATATACTCCCGCCCTTAAACAAGACATTTTTGACAAAAACTACTCATTCGTAAATCCACAGAAAAGTAATGGTAATATTCCTAGATTAATGAAGAGCGACTTACAAGAATCACGTGAGTGGGATTTAGTTATAATTCGTACAATTCTTTTTTTGTAATCTAAAAGTCTGGGAGCTATAAGATTATTTCTTAAAAATATTGTGCCATATCTCATGGGGAAATGAACATTTGCTAAATATACACGAGCAGTATGAAGGCTGACTGAATTTGAGAGAATTCTGAACGCGTAGCATAATAAACGTATTTTGTGTTTAATTCATTGGGTGCCACACACTTAACGAGAAAAAACAAATTAATAAACAGTCTATGATTTTTGAGAATTCACGCCACTTCATCATTTGTATGAAATTACTTTTTTAAATATATTACACAATCTTAACTTTAGTAAGTCGGAAAACAGGGCAGCGAGTAGGTGAAATCTCAAAGTGGAAAAGTTAAAACGTGAAACTCTTCTATAAAGACAAGAACCAAGAGGTCGAGCCTCAAGCCTCAAACTCCAGTGATCCAGAATTCCAGAGATCCAGAGACCAGTCCACACTTAAGACCTAACGAGGTAAGCGGGTAAGAACTAAGCGAAAAATTAATGTGATTTTTTAATAAAGTATTCAATTCTATATGTTCACATTTATTTCTATTTATTAAAAAACATTCTATATAATTTTTTTCTAAGAAATGTTTAATTTAATCTAATTCAATATTAACCTTCGCTACTTGCGCTGTTTTTAAACGCGATTACTCGCGCCGTGTACTGAGCAAACGAACCCTATTTTGAATGTTTAGTGACAGTTGATGACAATTTTGATGAGTTATAGTTTAACAAAGTCAATGCGTGTGTTTATTAAAGAAATCATTTATATTTTATTCAATAAAAATATGATGAACAAAAAGAAATTATAATTAATTTACTCAGAACCACAAACTTCAGAATTGTTTTCGGACCGACATTCTAAAAAATGAACAGTGACAATGATTTTATATATAAATTTGTTACATTTTTGACACTTTATAGTTGTAAAAGGGTTTTTACATAACTTGTAGTGTCCTTTTTTAGTTTCCCGAAATTACCGTTGACGCCCAATCAGACGCGATCGAGCAAGTTCGTGCAGGCATTGTTTACATGTGTTTTTAAATGAAATGTAAAGGTTGGACGTGTATGTTATTTGTATTAAAAACAATACTAAAGCGTGTTTCAGGGAATAAAAAGGGGGTTTCAGTTCATTTTTATTATAAAAAACATTTTTTCAAATATAAATTCTGTCGCGCATGTACTCAGTACACGGCGCGAGTAACAAAAGGTTTATAAGAAAAGAAAACTGATGAAAACAATTGATTTAATTGAATAAAATGTGTGTTATATATTAATTATGAATTTTGTAGATGTACGAATTCTTTCAAATAACTCATAGTCACTTGCGGTATGAGGATTTCACCCACACCTACGGTGTCCGTTCATAAAATCCTATTACCTCTTTCTGCAGTGGATGTTGCCTAAAATAACTAAAATGAACGAGCTGTTATAGACGGAAAAGACGGTCACGACCATAGTACACAGTCGATTGGCAACAGCATACACCGAGATCCTTCAGACGTTTATGAAACGAGACTAAGTAAGTCGTATTAACTTAAAAGAAATTAATTCGAATAATTTCGACCACTGGTTGCAGTTAAAAGACGTATATTTAGGAGTAACAATTATACAATAATTCCAAAAACAGGAAACCCTGAATCAACAAGCAATAATGGAGGATTTCAAACACCGTTGTCTTAGACTTCTCTTGGTTCTATGTCAGCAATTGAAACAAAGGTATATATCTATATTATTTACGAATGAACCAAACTCCTTCTTTACATATATTGAAATATACCCATCCATATACCCGTCTTGCTGCCATCAAATTCCTGTAACCTGTTTCCGAATTTCTAATAAATATATGGGCACCAGGAAATGGTTACGAGAATGAGCTCCCAAATTATATTTACTCATAACCGTTGCTGACTCAGTCGGCGGGTTCTTTACCGAAATAATCGTGAATTCATACGACTACTTAATTCGCCCCCCATACGGAGAAGCGGGGAATCTGAAATGATAAATTTAAAAATCCTACTGGATTGCTCGTGACGGCAAATGATAATCAGCTTTCATCAATAGAAAATATCAAATTTATTTATAAATTTTAGTAACTTCTAAAACAAAATATAACATTCTTTTTGGTCGTGATGTTTACTATAGCGCTATAGATCCTGTTATCTGTTAAATTTGAAATTTAAAGAGCCATCAACTTTGTGTTTTGTGCTATCAAGAAGCCAACAATCACCCGAGAAGTCAACTGAGAAGATCTCACACCCCTAGGTTATAAGTTGTTCTTATGTAATTAGATTAAGTATGCTTAAACAAGGGTAATTTTTTGACATTGAATATTTCAAAATTGGTAATTCTTAAAAATCTGTGTGTGATCTCATGGCCATGAGGTTTCCAAAAACCTTAAAATTTGTTAGCAAGAGCTAATTTTTTGGATAGATAGTCTGGGAGAAAAAATTAGCATTTTGTGCAAAATATTTTATTGTTTTCAAAACAGGTATTTGTTAATTATAAGAAAAGTATTGATTTTGGCGGGTTCTACTAACAAAATCTGAAATTTAGAGCAAATTTGGGGTTGAACGGACACCTTGTTTGCTTATCTAGCTCTAATATTAGAGTTTTTATAGCAAAACAAAAAATTATTGGTGTGAATCCCTGTATCTTGATCCTGTACCTATGTCTTGATGCCTCGCAAGTTGCATAACCTTGCAGGCGCAAAGATGCAAGCGCCGTGGTCTAAGAACTTCGTACCAAGCGCTTTATATCGATATTTCCCCTCTACCCCCCCCCTATACTACCAAGTGCATACCCCTTCTTTGGACAGTATAAAAGACGTGCGCTTCGCTCGCATAGTGCCCTTTTCGCCTTAAATTTTAACTGTTGAGTTTGTACCAAAGCTTTTGCTTGGCAACTCTTGTCCATGCCACAGGGATTCTGATTTTTAATACTTTGGCAATTAAGTCCCAGCGCACAGGCCGTTATTGCCACCGCCTTCTATGATTGTTATTTTGCGAAAGGCCCGGCTCTAGATCGAGTCGTTATTCTGTTTTTATTGTAAATATGTATGAGTGCTAGTTTAGTGTTTTTAGGTATGAATGTGGTTTTAAACATGAAATTGGATCTTGTACATTTAGCGTTGTAAATTATGATGTTATAGTTATGAAGCAAGTGTATTCCTTTTGTTGTTGTTGTTGTTGTGTTGCATTCGTAGCTGGAATATATACTGGCTTACGTTTGCTAAAGAAATTTGGTTGTGCAACTGTTCATTACATGATTTTGGTTAATGTTTCAGTTTTTGTGAACCATTTGTGACTTCTTCGGCATTCGGCCGTTTTTGTCGGTTGGGAGCTTCGTAATAGACGTCAGCTGGGCCCGTACAGCACAAGGCTGTGGCTCATTGTTGCTGCGCTCGTCTTCGCCCCGTGAGCGATTTCTTTGTCGCTCGGGCTAGAGGCAGATTGGAGTCTGGCACCAGGGCGCCGACGTGGAAAGACCACCGGCATTCGTCTGGGCCGAGACCACCTAGCCTTGAACAGGAATATTCATGCTTCATTTGAATTTGTGAAAAATTGGTAATACTATAAGGATCCAATTTCATGTATTTGTTAACTACGCACTCATACTAGCTCTGTTCTGGAAAAGATCTTGTATTTTTCGTAATTTCTGTTTATCATAGTGTTCTTTGTTTATTGAAGGATGACTAGGTAGCCATCCTTGTCAAATTTGTATGTAATGTATTTGGTTTCCTCGCCCTAAAGTGGGCATTTGCGAGGTAAATCAAGAATACTGTAATTCTGCATTGGTGTAGACGCGCAAATTGAAGCGTATTTCCTCGTGTTTTTTTTTTTTTTTTTTTTTTTTTTTTGTAATCATAGGTTTTTGTATAGAGGCAATTCGCCTGTCAATTTTGTGATCATTGTAGTTCTGCTTTGTCCTTTTGCAATATTATTTCTCTCTGCTAAAAAGGACTATTGTTTGTAAGTTTTTGTTTATAATAAATTGTGTTTCTAGTTATTTTGGATTGTCATATCTCCATTTCCGAGATCCTGTAAAGTTAAAGATCCTGTTTGTTTCAAAGCCTGGTGCGTCCTTTCGAACAATTTCGAATGTGACGACAATCTTCACGAAACCGATAGCTAGGAGTTCTCTGTGTTAGCTCCGCGTAATTTCTCATTAGGTAAATGCATGGTCACTTCGCTTGTTGGCGAGAATTTAACTATTTTGCGCTGCCCTCAGCAGCTGGTGACCGTATAGTGCTTTTGTATTTTGTTTTCGCCACTTGCCAAATATAACATTATCCATGAGAATCTTGGGCGCTGTCCTGGTAAAGAATATCTCCCCGTATACTTCAGCAATGGGCCTCGTGCAATCTTTCTTGCTACAGACCAAATCAGTATCTTGTCGTTTCTTCTCATAAACCACTATGTACACTGTTTATCCATTGGCTTTCCATCCCCATTCACCTGCTTGATTTGCTACAAGCTCTGATACTTCTTATTGTTCATTATCTAAGCAAAATCTTAAGTGCTGTTAAAATATTAGCATTTAAGTTCACCAAGTTATCATCGGGTTCCTATCATCGGAGAAGTTCGATTATTGTTGTCCGCATAATAAAATTAATAAGTTCCACTTTTGGCATTCACAGTTCACTTCGTATAAAACAATTTCTGAGTTCTATCTTTTGAGTACTAACAACGACAATTCACTACGACCGAACCCGCCAATTGTTCTATGTTCAAATACTCTGCTATATATCTAGCACCCTGATCCGATCGCTATCCTGTCGAGAGCTCGAATGAATATTCTTGTATCCTTCTGCAACATGTCGACTTTTTTCATCTTTTACTCTCTTGTTTAAAACAAAAATTATGCGATCTACCTCGCGGCGTCATCTACGACATTATTTTTGATCAATAACTCACGGATGCTACTTATTGTCCGCTTTTGAACTAATGGGCATTGTTTATGTTGCACTCCGGTACCATGTCAACCAGGGTCTTTTTGCTACTAAAGTGTTATTTTTAATGAAATTCGCTAAATTTCATATTGGTGACAATCTGATGTGTCACAATATGTCTTCCTAATACACACGAAATATTTTTGCAGATACAACTTTGCAGATCCTGTGGTCTCACAGACATATTTTATCTCCGCAAATGGCATTATCGTTAAAGGCAAGGGATCCAACCAAATCTCTATTTTCATTGGCCCAACTGTTGCCGCGAGTACTTGATCGGACGGACGTCGTACTCCAGGAGTTAGACGACCAATGGCGCGCTCTTCCTCGGCCTAATTTACCTGGAAGTGTTTCAGAATAGAAAGAGAGGGATCGGTTTTGGCGCCAAGAATAATAGTTTTGATTTTCCTCAGTTGAAATTTGTATTTTATTTAAATTGACATTTCACTTACTTGATATTTACTTTATATAGTTAAATATTAATGAAGATGCATTCGGTAAAAAGCCATATGAAGTGTTGCCACATTTTCATAAAATGTTTTGGCAATACCCCTTAGTCATGGGGATTACGAAAGAGAGTTTTCAAAAATCAATGGCGTAAAAACTAAACAAGACACTGGCTAACTACACATACCATGAACGGTGTGCTTTTAGCTGATCAAGCTGTCCGAAAACTAGGTAACTGTTATGTGCAATTCAAATCTACCCCTTCTATGTACCCTCTCCCTCAGAAAAAATGTCGTTCAAAATTCTATCTTCCACACTGCGCCGACAAACTTGGACACCCCTCGGCCTGGGGGAGGGCAGGGGGAGGGACGCGTTGACCAATCGCTAGCAGGTAGAACCACGGTTGTCTGTGATTGGTGCAACATCCCAAGGGGCAGAAAGAACGCTGTCTCAGGGGGAGGGGGCTAGTTCGCTTACATACGAGACGGAAATATCGTCATATTTCCCTGCCGAAGGAGATAGTTTGCCTGCGCGTACGCCAGGACGAAAAAAATATTTCTAAGCGGGGTTTTCCAACCAGAATGATTGTCTATAGACCAGTAAATATTTATCATTTTAGCAACAATTATTCTAACTTTTAGTAATCGATTTGTAACTCCTGACAAACTGCTATTTTGAGATATTCATTTCAGGCGCCATTTGCGGAGCCTTCCCGGCCGTTCTAACGCATATTTCGAATTTGTTTATACAATTATAAATTGTTGCAAAATTGTTAATTCGCTGTTTTTGGTTCTGGGACATCGGGAGACTCTCCCCACTTTAGATTTGCAAAATTTGGAAATTGTTTAAAAATTTGCAATTGTTGCAAATTTTTTATTGTCTAATCTGAATGGCGTTTAAATGTGATGCAAAATTCCGGAATCCGTTCGGTGCTATTATATCTCTTTCTCGAAATATATATGTAATTGTTTATAAGAAATTAACATCTTAGTAGACCCCATTTGTTTGCGCTTAATTCATTCGCGCTAGCAGAATAGCGTGGGATGGGCAGACTGAAAAAACAGTTCTCCAATGCCGCGCTTCTGCCTGCCACATACGCTTAAAATGCACTTGTTTGTAAACAAATTCTGTGGCCAATTTCATTATGCTAAATTCGTATTTTTACGGCGAGTATGAGCATAACTTTTATTTGGCTTTTATATTCACTTTTAAGTCATACAATTTGCAAGTCGATATATTTATCAAGTAGGAAAGAAATTGATTATAAAAAAAATATTTTTCAAGGTGCATTACACCCAAACAATTGTTTCTGTTTTTCTATCAAAGGGATGTTGAGCCACCGAATAACTGTATTATTAATTTTTTTAAGTCCCCTGTTAACACCGAGAGTCAGAAATTATTTGTTCCTCTTGTTTAACAATTACCATTAGAAAATAGGGAAACATATTGCTTAGCTGTTTGCTATAAACTGCACTGGATTGGATGAATGTAGTGTTAAGGTTTTCAAATACAGAAATATTGAATTTTGTGTTTTGAAAGATCACATGAGTAGACTCACACATGACAATATTTACACAAGTATGGAAATTTCTAAAAAAACGTATATAAACTTTAAGTTAATATTTTCAATTTAATTGATCATTCCTTTCTAACACTGTTAATTTGATGATTTCATTGTATAATATTCAAATCAGAGCTTTATGTACTAAATCTACGCATTGTTAATACATATTTTTAAACAACATTAATATATTTAATATACATTTAAAAGGTTTTTAGATTGGCGAACGTTTCAATAAAATTTCATGAATTCCTAAATGCTTGAAAATTAATACTTGTAAAATTAAATAATTGTAGCGTGTAAAATGTAACAAATTCACGTATTTGGTAAAACGAGTTGATATTACTAAAAGAAAGCAAAACAGATGTTATGACAATTCAAAGAGATTTAGCGTTTGTTTACAGTTTAGTAAATATCAATGCACTAGCATTTCCCAGTGAAATACATAGAACGAACTTGGTGGTCAAGTGATATGACCTTCCCAACACAGACTACATTTCAGTATCGTCAGAGTTCGAAAGTGGTTTGTTGGCCGCCATTCTACGAATCTATCAAAACCTTGGATTTTGCACGACCATCTGTACAGGGATAACGTAGCGGTTTATTAAACGGAAACGGGCCATTCAAGGTATCTAATGTGCACTCTTTGAAAACGTTTAACCATTATAAACTATCCCTAAGAAAAATATCAAATAAACAATGTTAAAGGTCACCAGCTTAACATTGCCTTTACTATTTGAATGTTTTCAACATCCCCAAAACCAACAGAAAACCCATGTTTTTACAGGTTATTATAAAACCAACTCAATAAATATAAGCATTTATTCACGTTATTATTTTTAAAACACTCAAATATCTACGATGTTATTTGATTCATGTCTTCATCGAAGATCTGAGATTAAAAAACTGATAAGCAGAGAAAATTAAAGTAATTTTGAGTGATTGATGAAGTTGAATGATCAAACGAAAAACAATGTTTCTTGCTTCATATAATGCTATCGTGTTTAACAGACATGTAATTACATGTGATACCTATATTTAAACATCCAAACTAATGAAAATTTTCAAAATTAAAATCATCAATAAAACGTTGATTCATCAGTAAGGATTATATTATTAAATACTTTTTTGAGACTCATGTGCTCCTGTGTGAATAACGTAGTAAACGTGATTCGTATGATCCAGTTTCTCAGGATAATACAAAACCTGCTAGACACATACACTAAACATAATAGTTGTCAAATAGTTATTTCGACATGAGTATCATAAAATATCTTATTACAATACGAAATTGGAGAATTATCAAACAAGACTCTTTAGCCGAAATTGTTAACCAATTGAATATTGTAATATAATGTTACCATTTGAATATCATAGAAAGTAAGACGCAATTTGTCAAAATTCATGTGAACTATAATTTTTCTTTAAATTTTACTCCTTATCCTGCGAAAGATGTGTGACAGTACTTATGTTAACAGTTATACTGCCATGGGTTTAATTAATTAGTTTTCAGTACGCAAATTATTGTTTTTGGTTTTAAAGAAGCATGGATATACAGATTATCGGGGAAGGAAACGTCGAAAGTTTGAAAAAAGCTGTTTAAACAATTTTAATCATACTTTGTCTAATAAACTACATAGATATTTTGAATGGCTGAGCTGCAATAAACACGCAAATTTTGGTTTGAAAATATGATTTCTACGCAAAACTTTGTATTCTAGAATCATGTAAACAGACCAGAAACATGTAACATGTTTATTATTAACAATATAAATTAATATATTAGTTCAGAAAAAAATTAACCGAGAAATAAAAAAGCAGTCGAACTGTGAAAATTGGGTGCTTTTTTATTTCTAGGTTAATTTTTCTTTCTGATCAAATATATTCATTTATTTTGTTAATCATAAACAATTTAGATATTAATGAAGTGTTTATATGCTTCTACAACGCAAAGAGTTGCCTAGAAAACATATATCCAAACCAACTTTTGAATGTTGATTGCGGCTTAGCCATTTGGAATATCCGTGTAGTTTATTAGACAAAATAAGCTTAAACAGCTTGTCTTAACAGCTATTTTTCGAAGATTCGACATTTCTTCCCCGAATATCCTGTATATAAAAGGCTTGATTTCTGTTGGTACGCGACGGAACGGCGTTCCGGTTCTTTGGAAATAATTATGAAATAATATTTTATATAAATAGCTATTGCTATTATATTAATAATTAATTTGAGGCGCGTTTCGGGGCCTAAGATTTCAAAAATAAAGGATATATGTATCATAATAACTCTTATGACGACACTGTTCTCAGTTACGTCAAGTTTTAATTTAGAGAATCAAAGTGAATGGTCTAAGTTTACTCACCAAAATAAAGTTTATCTTACTATACATACTATTTAGAAAGTGTTTTATGTTCAAAACAAGTGTTGCCTCAACAGCATATATTTTCACGTATTATTCGTAATTGCTATGCAATATTCAATACGTACTATGTGATCCTGCAAAAAAGAAACAAAAAAAGACCTACTGCAGCAGAAAATGTTTTCTACTCGTCGGGATTCGAACTCGGGTCTTTAAAGTTAACTCACCTGACACGGTTCCCCCTCACCACCAGGTACACGACACGACTACCTCCTTTCCGATGCGAAAAGAAAGTGAAGCATTTGCAGTTTTTTTAAAAAAAAAACAGGGTGTTCAATTTATCTTAATACAAGATCTGTTTTTAAAAAGATTTCATTAAACAAAAATCTCTAGCGTTCATATTGTTTTTCGACAATGTTATAAAGATCAGTCGGGGCTAATATTATACAGTAGAAAATTGGGGTTAATGTATAACACTTTAAGAGTTGTTATTTATTTATGTCCAAAATTAACAAGAAAATGACAAATGATAGGAAATATCTATATATTTAAAAAAGTAAGGTATTCTGCCATGGCTTCGTTTAGAGCTTCTACTGAACCGATTGTAGTATTTTTTTCCTTTAAATGAAAAATGTGATTCCTAGATGTGTTATCAGATATTGTTGGGGTTGATTCACCAACATTTACGGTGTAAATTAATTAATTAAATCATTCTTTAATAGTACACTGATCAATAGTCAATTGTTTTCTTCCAAAGGGTGGCTGTTTTAAAATTGATATATATGAGTCGATAGATGTGAGTCCCCGCCGCTTCATGGTGGCGCTGCTTGATGTTTTGTTTTGATTGTTGAGATTTGTTCATAATTCATCAAGGTTTTGTTTCAGTGTAATAATTGCATTGTGAAGATGAGAGTTTGCATGTATTTCCTTTTGTGGTGTATTTTGTAGAGAACATTTGGACAGTGGGTTTTGTTCGTTTATACTGAAGTAGTGAAGTGGTTCACAGGTTATGTCGAATTCCGAATCGTTGCCCACGCGTCCCAAAAGACGCAAACGTAATACATTGACTGGGAGCAGGGAAAGAGAAAGTCAGCGTATGTGTCGTGATAGTGAGATCATTTCGTTTTCTGTTGGGCCATTGTCTATGAAATGTCAGTTTTGTTCTACTTTGTACTTCCCATGTGAGAAAAATTCTGTAAACGAGTTTACTGTGTGTTGCTTAAATGGGAAAATAAGTTTACCTTCGAGCAATATGCCAGAAAAAATCAAACAGTTATAGGAGTTTATGACACATCAAAAAACTTAAGAAATAATATCCGTCAGTATAATAGTGCTCTTTCTTTTTGTAATTTGGTGCCGATATTGCATTGCAACCTGGTCATGGGCCATACGTGTTCAAAATTTTGTGAACTCCACATCACAGAATATCTTTGTTATACCCTGAAAATTCAAATAATGCAACATATCGTGAACATTAGTCTGAGCACAGTATTTTACATTTATCTTAGATTACACCGTCAAATTTTGACGGGTTCTCACTAGTATTCTATTATAATGACCATATAGCAAACTCTTAGAATGTAACAATATTTGGGAGGAAAAAAATCAAAACTAAAATGCCTAATTTTTCTAGTTAAAAACTTTACCGCCGTGATATAAATCTTTTGATGTTACTTCGTTATTTTTTATGACACGATATTTTTGAAAAAAGGTTATCATTAAGAAAGAATTAATATTCTTTTCTGCGTTAAAATAATGCAATAATATTAATCGTGTCATGATATATACAGCCTCAAATTTGTGGGGCTAATATGATACAACTTAAGAGGTTAATGTAATACGGGTATCGGGGCTATTTTGATACACTAAAAATTAACACGCAGACACCTGGAAGGGATTTTTTTAGGTTTAATATTATATCAAAGGCGCTAAAATTCCGATTTGATGTTGATAAACTATCCAAGTGTTTATCTGAGAAAGAAAGAGCAGGCGACAATTCATATAGATTTCCTCGTTCTCCCCCCTCCCCAGTACATGGTGATTCACTTATGATTATCAATTGGCGGACGCTTCTGCTGTTTCAGTGCAGTTACTGATTTTTCACTGGAATCACAAGGAACCAGGCCTACAATAGGAGCTAACACCATCCCTTCAACTCCAGATATCAACTGTTCTCATCCAGTACTTTTGAGATAATAATGTTGGAAAAAAATTTAAAAAAACAGTAGCCCTCCAAAGAATAAGGAAGCGGTTAGACCCAATAGCAGCTATCATTACTAGTGAAGAGTGGATAATTACTAGGAAAGAGTGGAGTGTTTATTTTACATTGATTTAATATCCCTTTTTAAAAAGAGATTTCATGAAACAAAAATCTCTAGCGTTAATATTTGTTTTCGACAATGTTAATAGGTATTTGTTTGCAATTTTCGAAAATTCAGATCGTTCGCCCATAATTGAACGTATGCCACCTTTAAACATCTTGTGCTTCGAGGAATAGATTAACAGAAAAAATGGAGCTCTTTTTGAGGAAATTATGTAAATATGATGGGGTTTGGTGTAAAGTACCTTCAAAATTAAAAGATTCGTATCAAATTCGAAGATTCGTAATATTAGCCAGATCGTTCAAGGAATATCCATTTTGGTGAAAATCGTGTTTACTTTAGGCTCTAGAATTACTCACACGAAGACGTATTCACAAAGAGGTTTTTTGGAAAATCACTTTCGGGTTCAAACAACAAGCGTTTTGACAGCCTTGTGTATAGAAAATAAAAGAACAATACCAACAATCCACTTTTTTCGAACTAGCTACTTACAAAACGTGTTTTCTGTGAAAATTTCGACACTTCCTCCTACAGCATTACGTAACTCTCTTTACACGTGGAAGTAAAAATATTCCAGCGTTACTGGGATTTGAACTCGGATCCCTGTAGTCTGTAGGTCTGGCTCGACCGCACTGTGCTATCACAGATATTTCTCAACACGCTGTCCAAGCACACTTATTCGAAAAGAATAGTTACGTGATATTCATTGCACTTAGACTTTTTATTAGAGGAATGTTCTACATGTGTCAAAGGTATCAAAATTGCAATAAGA
>BLKR01012385.1:0-20214 GCA_011170035.1 Teleogryllus occipitalis
TATATATATATATATATATATATATTGTGACATACCAGACAGTCACACAATATTTTGATGGAAATTGGGGACAAGAATTTATTAAATTCTTGGTAAAAAGTGTAAATGTTGAGGATAGGCATGCAGGCAGGGCGTTTCTTAGCAAGCAGAGAAGCGGCAGTAAATAAACATAGCGCGGCAAGTAACGGACAGAAGATTGTGATATAAGGGCATGTAGGATTGGTGGTAAACTAGTAATGGAGTATAACGTAGAAGGAAACTTGAGATTGTTTTGTAAAATAAGAGACAAGAAGTTATGAAAGTTCTCGAGGGTTGAACTTCGTAATATTTGTGGAGAGGAGCTTTAGACCGTGTACCGTGCACATCGTACTGAGAGGTTATTGTAAATGATAGATGCGGGACTTGGTGGAATTTTACGGGAAATAATTGAGCAGTGAGGACTTATATTTTGTGTGCGTAATTATATTTGGAACTTTGAATAATTCTGGCACCGGGAGTAGTAAGTAAAACAATTAATAAGTTGAGGAGGACATTGATCCGGCAGCGGACCGAGAACAAGATACAAGAGAGAAGATTGGTCGGAGAGGTGGATTCTTCCTGGCTTCATCGCCCAAGAGCGCATGGATATATGAATAGTAAGAATAATAGCGCTATAGACAATTTTTACAATCGATTATGACCAGGGTGACATTGCATGTTTAAAAGAATTAATCGAGAAATAAACTTATAACGTTCTCATTCTGAAGAAGAAGAGCTGATTATCATTTCTTTGGCATCTTGTGCAATCCACAGTTGAATAATTTCTTTCCAGAAACAAATTTCAGATTCCTCGCTTCTTCCGTATGGAGAGCGGATCGAATGATCGTTTGCTAGGAAGAAAGTAAGTACCGGCGACGATTATTTTCGTAAGAACCCAACCGGCAGAGCTAGTAGGATAATTATTTCCCTTTAGATGTGTTTGCGGAAATTTCAAATCGCAACCCTTTCCTGGCGCCCAAAAATGATATAAATTCGGAAACCGGTTGCAGTAATAATTTAACAGAAACGGAGAGCGTTTCAATATATATATTACTAGCTGACCCGGCGAACTCTGTTCCGCCTTAACAACCGGCCCCATCTTTTTCTCGCGTCGCACTCACTGTGAGAAACTGTACTATCCTTGTTGCACTCGTGATAATAAAGCAATTGCAGATTTGTGTTTTTCTCTCATACAAAGAAGAATTTCAACAAAAAAACGCTCTGATATTAAATAGATAATTAAAAAATCTATTACGTAGCAGAGCGTTTTTTTAAATTGATTTTTGTTTAAGAGAGAAATACAAAGCTGTAATCATAGGGACCGTCTGTTAAAGGCAATAAATAAGCAGATTTTGGAATTTATAAAGTTTAATTGTTTATTAGAAAATATAAATAAAAAAATTAAGTAGATTAATCATTCATTATTGTTCCTGTATTTTGGTGCTTAGGTTGCACTCTTGAGTTAAGTACCTTAACGCGAAAACATGCGAAATCACGCGAAAACTTGCGAAAACCTGCGTTCTCGCACAGGAACGCTGTCGAACGGGATAAACAGTATCCTATGTCCGTCTCCTGGCTCTAAGCTTCCTGCTCACCAATTTTCAGCCAAATCGGTACAGCCGTTCTTGAGTTATAAACAGTGTAACTAACACGACTTTCTTTTATATATATACTAGCTGACCCGGCGAACTCTGTTCCGCCTTAACAGAGAACTCCGTTCCGCCCAAACATACGAAAACTCGCGAAAACGTGCGAAATCACGCGAAAACATGCAAAATCACGCGAAAACGTGCGAAAACGTGCGAAAACGTGCGAAAACGTGCAAAAACGTGCGTTTTCACACAGGAACGCTGTCGAACGGGATAAACAATATCCTATGTCCGTCTCCTGGCTCTAAGCTTCCTGCTCACCAATTTTCCGCCAAATCGGTACAGCCGTTCTTGAGTTATAAATAGTGTAACTAACACGACTTTCTTTTATATATATAGACTAGCTGACCCGGCGAACTCTGTTCCGCCTTAACAGCCGGTCCCATCTTTTTCTCGCGTCGCACTCACTGTGAGAAACTGTACTATCCTTGTTGCACTGCGTACGTGCAAAAACGTGCGTTCTCACACAGGAACGCTGTCGAACGGGATAAACAGTATCCTATGTCCGTCTCCTGCCTCTAAGCTTCCTGCTCACCAATTTTCAGCCAAATCGGTACAGCCGTTCTTGAGTTATAAATAGTGTAACTAACACGACCTTCTTTTATATATATAGAGATAACGGCGAACGAAAGGCGGCTATTATTATCGCCTTCTGTTATCAGTGCGGCGTTACAACAATGGGTTACCACAGGCAACAATGACCGCTAACATGCGAAATCACGCGAAAACGTGCGTTCTCACACAGGAACGCTGTCGAACGGGATAAACAGTATCCTATGTCCGTCTCCTGGCCCTAAGCTTCCTGCTCACCAACTTTCAGCCAAATCGGTACAGCCGTTCTTGAGTTATAAATAGTGTAACTAACACGACTTTCTTTTATATATTGAGATATACAAATTTTCTCTCTACTTTAATATCTCGCAAAGATCTTAGCATCCGGCTTGCTGGGTCAATGGGTCACGATATATATAATCCTTATTACCTTTATAATGGATTATATGATCCGCAGACTATACAGCGCTGCTGGGAATCTGAAATTAGAATGATTCTAATTCCTAGTTCATTACTGTTTGGATTGACTAAATGAAAGATCACTTTCTTTTCTAAAGAACAAAATTTAACAAAGTTTATTGTTACCTTTTTGCAAACAATATAGTGAATTTAATACATGATTTTAATGTTAGGCCTTTGATCAAGATATCTTTGAATTTAGAATTTTATACCGCGGTTAACTTATCTATTCTTCGTTGATGTCCCTCGAAGACTTCTCAGTCGAAATATCTTGCGAGCTTGCCGTAGTCCAAAGTTCCAAGAAATCCTCTTCTGCTCCTATCCAAGATGGTGTCAAACTATCAAAATTATCAGTCCTGATTACGTCCTATGACATAGTCCCGAAACCTATAACTCGATTACCACTCCCGACGAAGTCCCAATTTATGCATCAATATTACTTTCACATGCAATATCTGCAATATTATTTGCTGTCCTTCAAATTTCACAATCTGATAACCTGACTCTGACTATCTGCACTACCTCGCTCCCTCTCACGACCCACGATCCGTTCAGACACGCGATGCCGGTCAGAATGAATTCTTCTTGCATGATTCACCCCTCGAAGCTTCCTATTAAACTCCCTTCTTTTTTTTTCATAACATTTGACCGTCCTTCTCTCACCCAGCCAATCCATGCGTTCGTTATATTTTGATGTAGCTAACCTTTCGATCGTCTAAACTTCTTAATGCATATTCCACCATATTGTCTTCAAATAAATGTTAGTTTATATTCATGTGACATATCGGTATGTCACAGCTTCCCCTCTCCAAGCGTCATTTGGTTTGCTACAACCTAACTAAATGACAAGACTAAAACTGAACACTTTCTTCTTGCTTCTTCACACTAAACGACATTAACACTTTACACTTTGCACTGCACTAGGTCTTGTTTCTTGCTGCCTTAAAACTATTTACATTTTCCTTTCGGAATGTGCCAACAATAACCATTTCACCAGGTATTCTAATAACCGTATCTGCCTAATATTTGCTCCCCATTAACTTCATTGAATACACATACACATTAAATTAAACTCCCTACACAAACTGACAAAATACACGTAACAACAAAACAATAACAAAAGAAAAACTATTACTCCTAATATTTACAACTATTTACAAATCTCTGTCATGACCAGAATATTTAATCATGCGTGTCGTCCCTCATATACGGCTTCATGTTCCTGTAGTTATATGTTCCCATTTGTCGTCCGTTTTCATCATTCAAAATCGCAGCATTCTTGCTTAATACTTTACAAATTCGGTACGGACCTTTATACAACGGGAAAAATTTATAAAATAGCTTCTTATCCGCTGACGACACTTGAGGTACTCTAATTAACACTTCATCACCCTCCTTATACTCGCCTCGAAAGCATTGCTTCTGTTTTAGCTTTCTTTTGGCTGCTGCCTCCCTCAAATTGTCATAAATTATTCGCGTATCTCTCACATCATCTGGGATCCCACTTATATCTGGTGGTATCCTAATCCTTCGAAACGGATCATTTTTTTCTTTCCTACCCATGTGGACCTCTATAGGCGTGCTTCGCGTGCTCCCATGCGGAACATTATTCAAAACGTAGTTCAATACTGGAACGGCCTCCATCCATCGGTTATGGCTTTCCGAAATGTAGACTCTAAATAAACGCGAAATCTCCTTCATAATTCTTTCGCTGGGGTTAGCTTGAGGATTCCGTACCGTCGTGTAACATATTTGGATACCAATTCTTCCCATGTCTTGTTCCCATTTTCCACTAGTAAATTGCGTCCCCAGATCACTAATAATTTTTTTAGGTATACCGAATTCTTCAAAAAATTTGTGGCATTGCGTAATGCAACTCTGTGCATTCGCCTTTCTAATGGGATATAATTTTGTGATTTTAGAAAAAACATCCATTATTACTAACAAATATTGATTCCCAAATTTGGATTTCGGCATTGGTCCATAAAGATCCACAGCGTATATTTCCTTAGTTGACGTAGGTATTATCGCTTTGCTGCTCCCCTCATACCTTTTATTGGGCTGTTTGGTTTTCTGACAGACGTCACACTTACTGATTTGCTTACGGATTTGTCGCCCCATGCCTTTCCAATAGCATTTTGATCTTAGTATTACTTCGATTTTGTTACATCCAAAGTGGCCGAAATGTTGATGCGTAGATAGAATCAGTTCTCGCCTATGCGCTTCTGGTATCCAAATTTGATACTGCGTCCCTCGTTTCCTAATCCGATGTAATAATACCCCCTCGTACATCTTCCACATTGAAAATTTCGGATCATCCTGCCGTCGGTCGTTATCTTCCGCCGAAAAATGCTCAATTATTTGCCTCCCCACAGGATCCTCTCTTTGAATTTTCGCTAATTCCTCCTTCGTCCATTTCGGTCGTATTTCCGTTAACTGGATAGCATTAATATCGGGTTCCACACTACCTTCCTTTTCCTTTATCCTGATTCTCGATAAATAATCGGGCAAAACGTTATCACGGCCTTCACAATATTGGATGTTAAAATCAAATTGTTGAAGCCATAGTGACCATCTCAACAATCTATCGTTATTCAAATGACTTCTCATTAAGAAAATTAGGGCCTTGTGGTCCGTAATGACGGTAAATGGTCGTCCAATTAATATAGCCCGTAATTTCTGCGTAGCCCACACAATTCCTAAAGCTTCCCGTTCACTGGTAGTAAAAAGTCGTTCGCCAAGGGTCAAAACACGACTTTCTAGGGCGATTATTCTCTGCTTATTCTTTTCGTCGTATTGGAACAACACAGCTCCCATGGCAAATCCACTACTATCCACTTGTAGATACATTCTTTTGTCGAAATCTGGATAACTGATCAAAAATGTCTTCTCAAATAGTTCTTTTAATTTTTTAAACGCCTCTTGACATTTTGTATCCCACGCCCATTTCCTCCCCTTCTTTAGCAATTCTATTATTGGGTGTATAATTTCTGAATAACCTTTGCAGAACCGGGAATAATAATTGCACACCCCAATCAATCTTCTAACTTCCCTTACATTCCGAGGTCGTGGAAAATTCTTAATCAATTCTTTCTTTTTATCTTGCATCGACATTCCTTGATCCGATATGACGTGCCCCATAAATTTTATATTCCTCCTCCCGAATTGGCATTTTCCAATATTTAATTTTAAATTATACTTCCGAAAGATTTCGAATAGTTTTTTCAACTTCTTTAAATGTTCAAACATATTGGTAGAGAATAACACAATATCGTCGACGTACATGAGAGTAGTTTCCTTTAGCTCATCCGGTATTACATCGTCCAAATAACTGATTAAAGCTGCGCCACTATTCTTTAATCCAAAGGCCATCCTCTGAAAACTATACGTATTGCCTTCAAATGAAAAACTGACACATTTTTGCGATTCTGGGTGTAGTCCAATTTGCCAGTACGACGCAGTAAAATCCAGTCCCGTGAATATCCGAGCTCCTTTTACCTTCCACATCATTTCATCTAATTTCGGCGGTTTTTCATGACGAGCGATGGTCTTGCTATTGAGTTTCCTAGCATCCACACAAAATCTGATCTTATTGTCTTTCTTACGGACTATCACTATTGGGCTTACATACGGTGTCATCGATTTTTTTATTATACCATCCTTAAGCATCGTGTTTATTTGTTTACGTACTTCGCTTTTATATACATGGGGGATTGGATATTGTTTCAGATTAAAAGGTTCCTCATCCATCAATTCAATTTTAAATTGATATCCCTTTACCGGCTCCCTTGAACTTCCAAAAACATCTTTATATTCATTGACTAACATTTCAATTGCTTCACTAGCATCTATTCCGTTTTCGTCGACCGCGCCCTCTGCTGCCGCGTGGATCTGGTCCCTGGTCTCTTCAATTTGTTCCGCAATATCGCAAATACACATATCTTCGCCCTCCTGGTCTTTGATCCCTAAACAATGTTGTTGCCCTTTGTCACCTCGTAACAATATACTCCTGTTACCTATGTCGACCTTGGCGTCATACATTTTTAGGCCATCAATCCCCAAAATAATCGGACGAATCAAATTCTTCACTACAATTGCCGGAAACTGAATTGTCATCCCTTGGACTTCCACTTCCACCCAAATTTGCCGACTTCTCGTTTCGATGCGCCTTCCATTAGCTGTCCGAATATCCAAACTCCTAGTGGGTAGCTCCTCAATTTTATTTCCCTTTTTCTTTAACTGCTCATATAATTTTTCCGACACTGCACAAACATTAGCACCTGTGTCAATTAAAATGTCTACAGGTATATTCCGAAATATCCCCTTCAAAATTAAACACGTGCTATTCTCCGCCCGTTCGTCCGTATCTTCCCTTAATAAATCTTCCGCCGATACTTCAATGCTATTCAACTCCTTAAGAACCATCACGCCCTCATTATCATCGTTCGAAGTATCCCGCCCATTTACTTCGAACACTGGGAGTTTTCCTGTTCAATCGCATTAATTTCCACATGTTCCCGTTTATTGTCCTCTTTGAACCTCCGCGGATACCCGTTTCCTGTCTTTTTATTTTCCATTTTAGTACTATTTCCCCTGTCATCCTTTCTTTCTGAGCTATAATTTCCTTGGCGGTTGTAATTATTCATTGTTTTTCCTGTTCCATTGTTATTCTCGTTCCTGCTTTCATTATATTGATACCCGTTACTACGATCATAATCACTATTCAATGTCTGGTCGAATCGACTTAAACGTTCGACCAGATCCTCAGAATCAATAGGCATGGAGTTCCACAATAAATTTTGGATATTTACAGGCAACTGACGAATAATAATTCTAATTAATTCATTGCTATCCATTCTGTCTTCGCATGCCTTGAATGCTGCTATTTTACGTGTTGCGAAGTCACACATATTCTCGGCTCCACCCTTCTTATACCTTTCACTCATTAATTTGTATTTTAGATCAAACTTGTGGCTTTCGTTCCAATATCTTTTTAAGAATTTATCCTTCCATTCCTTATAATTAGTCGGTTCCGGTACTAAAGAGGTCAACCAATGATGTGCCTTGGACGACATGGCTTGTTCTACTATATGCAATTTTAATCTTTCGGGGATATTATTTATCATAAAATAATTCTCTAATTTTGAAATAAACGACCACGGTTGTTCTTTCATATCACCATGAAATTTTAGGTGGCTTGGTATTACAAGCGCCGATGCATTCATTGCTATATTTCCCTGCGAACGTATGAATTCGTTTTCTAACTGTTCAATCTTGTCCTTAATGTCCGACATGTATTTCCCAGATTCAGATTCTTGCACCATTTTAATGTTTCTAAGTCCCTCCTGTATTCGTTTTTCTAATTTACTATCCGAATTAACTAATTTAGATTCTATGTTTTCAATTTTTTCGCCATGTTGAAGCGACATTGCGTTTAAGTTATCTACACGCGATTCGACGATTGTCAACTTTTCGCATTGTTGGTCATGTAATTGTCCCAATGTCACAACGCTCTCCTGTAAATTATTAACTTTGGAATTAATTTTGTCGCCAGATTCTTTTAATTCCCTCTGCATTTGGTCGACTTGATTATTAAAAGACTCAATTTTACAATGAATAATATTGAATTCAGCCGATGTATCCACCCGTAATTGCACTATTTCCTCGTGTATTTCCTGACGAAAATTCTTCAATTCTAATGACATTTTCGATGTCATTCCTTCCAATTTAGCGTTATTTTTTTCTAATTTAGTATTAATATCTGAAGTAATTCCCTCTAATTTAGTATTCATATCTGAAGTAATTCCCTCTAATTTAGTATTCATATCTGAAGTAATTCCCTCTAATTTAGTATTCATATCTGAAGTAATTCCCTCTAATTTAGTATTATTATGCTCAAGTTTTGCGTTCATTTCTGCTAACATTTTAAGAATTAAATTATTAGGGTCCATATTTCCTAACGGTGCAGCCATTATTTCCTTTTCTTGTGGTTCAATCTCAATAATTTCACGCGAGATTTCTCCCTCGGGATTAGTATTAGCAGACGCCATATCATCTACATTAACATTCTCCATACGCAATTTTTTGCTCCTAGTATCCATTTTGAATTCTAATACAAATTAAAATCTCTCTGTTAAATTATTTTAAAATCACACCAATGAAATGGTCTTGGCTCTTTCTTATAATTAACAATTAATTTCAAATGTCAATCCATAAATTTCAGATTCCCTTTGGATCACTTTATTATAATTTATAAGACTAATTTTATCCGTGTCACCAATTGTTATAAATTATAACAAATTATGCCCCACGTTGGGCGCCATTTTGAGATATACAAATTTTCTCTCTACTTTAATATCTCGCAAAGATCTTAGCGTCCGGCTTGCTGGGTCAATGGGTCACGATATATATAATCCTTATTACCTTTATAATGGATTATATGATCCGCAGACTATACAGCGCTGCTGGGAATCTGAAATTAGAATGATTCTAATTCCTAGTTCATTACTGTTTGGATTGACTAAATGAAAGATCACTTTCTTTTCTAAAGAACAAAATTTAACAAAGTTTATTGTTACCTTTTTGCAAACAATATAGTGAATTTAATACATGATTTTAATGTTAGGCCTTTGATCAAGATATCTTTGAATTTAGAATTTTATACCGCGGTTAACTTATCTCTTCTTCGTTGATGTCCCTCGAAGACTTCTCAGTCGAAATATCTTGCGAGCTTGCCGTAGTCCAAAGTTCCAAGAAATCCTCTTCTGCTCCTATCCAAGATGGTGTCAAACTATCAAAATTATCAGTCCTGATTACGTCCTATGACATAGTCCCGAAACCTATAACTCGATTACCACTCCCGACGAAGTCCCAATTTATGCATCAATATTACTTTCACATGCAATATCTGCAATATTATTTGCTGTCCTTCAAATTTCACAATCTGATAACCCGACTCTGACTATCTGCACTACCTCGCTCCCTCTCACGACCCACGATCCGTTCAGACACGCGATGCCGGTCAGAATGAATTCTTCTTGCATGATTCACCCCTCGAAGCTTCCTATTAAACTCCCTTCTTTTTTTTCATAACATTTGACCGTCCTTCTCTCACCCAGCCAATCCATGCGTTCGTTATATTTTGATGTAGCTAACCTTTCGATCGTCTAAACTTCTTAATGCATATTCCACCATATTGTCTTCAAATAAATGTTAGTTTATATTCATGTGACATATCGGTATGTCACAATATATAGACTAGCTGACCCGGCGAACTCTGTTCCGCCTTAACAGAGAACTCCGTTCCGCCCAAACATACGAAAACTCGCGAAAACGTGCGAAATCACGCGAAAACATGCAAAATCACGCGAAAACGTGCGAAAACGCAAAAACGTGCGTTTTCACACAGGAACGCTGTCGAACGGAATAAACAGTATCCTATGTCCGTCTCCTGGCTCTAAGCTTCCTGCTCACCAAATCGGTACAGCCGATCTTGAGTTATAAATAGTGTAACTAACACGTCTATATATACTTGTAGATATAACGGCGAACGAAAGGCGGCTATCATTATAGCCTTCTGTTATCAGTGCGGCGTTACAACAATGGGTTACAACAGGCAACAATGACCGCTAACATACGAAATCACGCGAAAACGTGCGAAAAAATACAAAAACGTGCGTTCTCACACAGGAACGCTGTCGAACGGGATAAACAGTATTCTATGTCCGTCTCCTGGCTCTAAGCTTCCTGCTCACCAATTTTCAGCCAAATCGGTACAGCCGTTCTTGAGTTATAAATAGTGTAACTAACACGACTTTCTTTTATATATATACTAGCTGACCCGGCGAACTCTGTTCCGCCTTAACAGAGAACTCCGTTCCGCCCAAACATACGAAAACCCGCGAAAACGTGCGAAATCACGCGAAAACATGCGAAATCACGCGAAAACGTGCGAAAACGTGCGAAAAACGTGCGTTTTCACACAGGAACGCTGTCGAACGGGATAAACAGTATCCTATGTCCGTCTCCTGGCTCTAAGCTTCCTGCTCACCAATTTCAGCCAAATCGGTACAGCCGTTCTTGAGTTATAAATAGTGTAACTAACACGACTTTCTTTTATATATATAGACTAGCTGACCCGGCGAACTCTGTTCCGCCTTAATAGCCGGTCCCATCTTTTTCTCGCGTCGCACTCACTGTGAGAAACTGTACTATCCTTGTTGCACTGCGTACGTGCAAATACGTGCGTTCTCACACAGGAACGCTGTCGAACGGGATAAACAGTATCCTATGTCCGTCTCCTGTCTCTAAGCTTCCTGCTCACCAATTTTCAGCCAAATCGGTACAGCCGTTCTTGAGTTATAAATAGTGTAACTAACACGACCTTCTTTTATATATAGAGAGATAACGGCGAACGAAAGGCGGCTATTATTATCGCCTTCTGTTATCAGTGCGGCGTTACAACAATGGGTTACCACAGGCAACAATGACCGCTAACATGCGAAATCACGCGAAAACGTGCGTTCTCACACAGGAACGCTGTCGAACGGGATAAACAGTACCCTATGTCCGTCTCCTGGCCCTAAGCTTCCTGCTCACCAACTTTCAGCCAAATCGGTACAGCCGTTCTTGAGTTATAAATAGTGTAACTAACACGACTTTCTTTTATATATATACTAGCTGACCCGGCGAACTCTGTTCCGCCTTAACAGAGAACTCCGTTCCGCCCAAACATACGAAAACTCGCGAAAACGTGCGAAATCACGCGAAAACATGCAAAATCACGCGAAAACGTGCGAAAACGCAAAAACGTGCGTTTTCACACAGGAACGCTGTCGAACGGAATAAACAGTATCCTATGTCCGTCTCCTGGCTCTAAGCTTCCTGCTCACCAAATCGGTACAGCCGATCTTGAGTTATAAATAGTGTAACTAACACGTCTATATATACTTGTAGATATAACGGCGAACGAAAGGCGGCTATCATTATAGCCTTCTGTTATCAGTGCGGCGTTACAACAATGGGTTACAACAGGCAACAATGACCGCTAACATACGAAATCACGCGAAAACGTGCGAAAAAATACAAACGTGCGTTCTCACACAGGAACGCTGTCGAACGGGATAAACAGTATTCTATGTCCGTCTCCTGGCTCTAAGCTTCCTGCTCACCAATTTTCAGCCAAATCGGTACAGCCGTTCTTGAGTTATAAATAGTGTAACTAACACGACTTTCTTTTATATATATACTAGCTGACCCGGCGAACTCTGTTCCGCCTTAACAGAGAACTCCGTTCCGCCCAAACATACGAAAACTCGCGAAAACGTGCGAAATCACGCGAAAACATGCAAAATCACGCGAAAACGTGCGAAAACGTGCGAAAACGTGCGAAAACGTGCAAAAACGTGCGTTTTCACACAGGAACGCTGTCGAACGGGATAAACAATATCCTATGTCCGTCTCCTGGCTCTAAGCTTCCTGCTCACCAATTTTCCGCCAAATCGGTACAGCCGTTCTTGAGTTATAAATAGTGTAACTAACACGACTTTCTTTTATATATATAGACTAGCTGACCCGGCGAACTCTGTTCCGCCTTAATAGCCGGTCCCATCTTTTTCTCGCGTCGCACTCACTGTGGGAAACTGTACTATCCTTGTTGCACTGCGTACGTGCAAAAACGTGCGTTCTCACACAGGAACGCTGTCGAACGGGATAAACAGTATCCTATGTCCGTCTCCTGCCTCTAAGCTTCCTGCTCACCAATTTTCAGCCAAATCGGTACAGCCGTTCTTGAGTTATAAATAGTGTAACTAACACGACCTTCTTTTATATATATAGAGATAACGGCGAACGAAAGGCGGCTATTATTATCGCCTTCTGTTATCAGTGCGGCGTTACAACAATGGGTTACAACAGGCAACAATGACCGCTAACATGCGAAATCACGCGAAAACGTGCGTTCTCACACAGGAACGCTGTCGAACGGGATAAACGGTATCCTATGTCCGTCTCCTGGCCCTAAGCTTCCTGCTCACCAACTTTCAGCCAAATCGGTACAGCCGTTCTTGAGTTATAAATAGTGTAACTAACACGACTTTCTTTTATATATATAGACTAGCTGACCCGGCGAACTCTGTTCCGCCTTAACAGAGAACTCCGTTCCGCCCAAACATACGAAAACTCGCGAAAACGTGCGAAATCACGCGAAAACATGCAAAATCACGCGAAAACGTGCGAAAACGCAAAAACGTGCGTTTTCACACAGGAACGCTGTCGAACGGAATAAACAGTATCCTATGTCCGTCTCCTGGCTCTAAGCTTCCTGCTCACCAAATCGGTACAGCCGATCTTGAGTTATAAATAGTGTAACTAACACGTCTATATATACTTGTAGATATAACGGCGAACGAAAGGCGGCTATCATTATAGCCTTCTGTTATCAGTGCGGCGTTACAACAATGGGTTACAACAGGCAACAATGACCGCTAACATACGAAATCACGCGAAAACGTGCGAAAAAATGCAAAAACGTGCGTTCTCACACAGGAACGCTGTCGAACGGGATAAACAGTATTCTATGTCCGTCTCCTGGCTCTAAGCTTCCTGCCCACCAATTTTCAGCCAAATCGGTACAGCCGTTCTTGAGTTATAAATAGTGTAACTAACACGACTTTCTTTTATATATATAGATAGATGACATACCAATATGTGGGACATTGTATTGTGTGACATTTATTGTAAACACGGTGAATGGTAAGGATAGACATGTGTAAATATGGCGGCCTAGCAACGGTAGACGTGTTGTCGTCAAGGTCAACAAACTTCATTGCTTTGAACCACGGGGCGCGGCTAGTTGATAAAGTAAACTGTTTGGGGATTGGCCTAGAAAGCAATGACAGTCTGGGGCGCAGCTAGTTGATAAAGTAAACTGTTTGGGGATTGGCCGAGAAAGCAATGACAGTCTGGGGCGCGGCTAGTTGAATTTGTAAGTAATTTAGGGATTGGCTAGGCATGGAATGACAATGTATTTCGACGGAAGTGGGTCGAATTTTTTCTGAAAAGAAACAGTAGAAAATATAGACCGAGTTTTGAAGGGCTTAAAGAGGGGAATATGGATGCATTCCGACTTATGCCGTGGTGCTATGCGGATCGTGTGTAGATAATTGATGTTGGGAGTTTTGGAATTGTGACCGTCTATTTTGGAGCGTATGGTTGTCGGACTTTGAATATTCATGTAATGTGCGGATATTGGAATTTGGAAATATTTCGAGTGCAGCAGCTAGAATTTAAACTGTGAACTTAGGTGAATTTGTCGGCAACAGGACTGGGAGTATTTGAAGCAGATAATAATTTACTGAACTCTAATATTTTAATCATACGCGTAGAAAGAACTGGGAACTTTTAACAGGAAAATTAATTAAGACTTATCAACTTATGAGGCGGTGAGGATCAGTGACTTGAGTACACTTGTGCTAGAACGGAAGAAAAGAAGATGGTATTTGGACCTGGAGCCATTGACACCGGGGAAAATTGAAAATGGTTCCACCCGGCGACATCGGCCAAGAGCGCGCGAAGACGGGTACTGCAGTATAGGGTTTGCAACTGGTCATGACCGAAAGTACGTTTCGTAATGTTACCAATGGACATTGAATAAACTTATAAGTTTCTGTGAATAGAAAAGATGACTTTCAGTTAGCCAATTCCAGCAAATGAGTAGTTAGAAATGTATATTTGCTTTGCAGACTCCTCGGTCACTCTGTACAGATGGCAGATCGAATAATCGGCTATTAGTAGTCAATAGCGATTATTTCTTATAAGACTCATCGACCCAGTTAGGCGGATGTTAATTTATTGGAAATAGCAGTTGAAGATTAATTTTAATAATTGAATTAACGTAATCTTTTCCTGGCGCCCATATTCTTATATAAATTTGGAACGGGTTACGTTGAATTAATATTTAATAATATTAGAAGGGCAGACGAGATATTAAATTTAAAAATTAATTAAACAGTTTATATATATATATATATATATATATATATATATATATATATATATATATATATATATATATATATATATATAGTGTGTGTGTGTGTGTTTCTATAATTAGCATGTTATAAACCAAGGTATCTAACTGGAAAGGCCTCAAGGGCCACAACTAAAATCTTTTATATGGTTGAGGGCCATATTTTCATTACCCTGACGATCCACACCTGACTTCAGTTTGCCTGGTGTCTCTGAAACTGTGTGAACGACACAGTTTGTGGAACAACTGTAGAAACGACAGAAAACATTAACTTGAAAGCTATGTAAATGTAAAAAGCGATTGAAAAAATTGGCAGCGAATATTCATGTTCCATTCAGTGAGAAAATAAAATAATACACTGAAGAAAAATACACAGAGTCTAAAGTACTGCTGGCATTTATGAATTTGTCAATGAGTCATCTCCAAATTGGGGAATAAGGGAAAATAGTTTCAAGTGTAACGTTTTCAAAATATTTTCTTTGCAAATATCATTGACATCTATTTTGAAAAAATACGATGTAGAAATCAACAATCAACAATCAACAAAATCAACAGCTAAATTTCATTTGTAATTATCCTGTTAATTTGTATGCGGAATATTTTCACAAAACTAAATTATCTACGCTTTTCCATGAACAGCTGATATCTTCTGTGGATTTCCAAATAACGTGGTAAAGCTGCATTTTTCCTCTTTCAAGGTGTGCGTTCATATGGTATGTCGCGGTACACTCCACTGTAAGCGAGGGAAGAGCGTGTCACTGGATTTCATTTTACGCACAATAGGACGATGGGTCATATCACGACCCGGAAGACGTCCAAGTTGTCCCTGATAGTCGTAAGCGCTTCCCAATCGCTCTGCCGGCACTGAAAGGCCGTGTGAGCGGATGATATAACAATGCCAGAAAAAAACGTCTGTGTAAAGAATGAAGGCGAGGGGAGGAAAGGGAACGGGTGTGGCAGGAGGACGGGCAGGAAGAGGGGCAGAGGTAGTTGTAGGGGTAGAGGGAGGTGTAGGAGCAGGGGAAGGTGTAGGGACAGAGGGGCAGGGGTGGTGTAAGGGAAGGGGGAGGATAGAGGCAAGGGGAGGTGTAGGGACAGGCGGAGGTGAAGGGGCAGGTGGAGGTGTAGGGGGAGGAGGTGGTGTAGGAATACGGGGAGGTGTAGGGGCAGGGAAGGGGGATGGGATAATGTGTGGGGAAGTGGGGAGGGACAGGGTGGCAGAAAGGACTGGGAGCGGAGAGAGTAAAACAAATAAGGGATGGAAATGGGAAGATGCGTGGAGGAAAGGGGTTTCAAGGGGTTGAGGGGTGGACCCGGGGCCTCTGGAAGGCGAGTGTCGCGAGCGATTCAGGCGCGCACGATCGATGGCCAGCGCCGGCCGGCGAAGGAGGAGAAAGCCCGCCAAGTCGGAAGAGCTCAAAGTTTCCCTCCGGTGGAGGCGCGCGGCGCTTGTCCCGCCCTTCCCTCTCGGTCCTTCCCCTTCGGCCCTTCTCGGCGCCTGCCCAACTTGCCGCGGCTGCGGACTTCGCACTGCAAAAATAAGAGCGAGCGGGAAACCCCGAGAAAACACCGCTCTCGAGCGACGGACAGACCACGCTCTTTCAGCGCTCCTCGTGCGTTAAAAATACTCCAAATCGGACGTGCCGAGTTCAATAGCGACGCACAGCCAGAAGAAAACTTGGGGTGGAGGTGAAACCGAAGTGCTATTGATAACGCACCAATACAATAAAGAGGTTTTTGTGAGCAATGTTATTTCCTTAAAACCTCCAAGCAGAAAAACTGTGTAAGTGATAGACATCTAAACGATTCAGTAAACTATTTTCAAAGAAACATTTATCACGACACTCGAAACAATACTTTTCATTTTATTTCAAAAACTCTTTCCAATAAGAAGGGATGAGATTTGCTTCATTCATATTTTGTTTATGTTTTAAATTTTTTTACAAATAGTGCTGTTCGACATGTTGACCCAGCGATCTTAGATAATAATACTTATGATTGGCTTTCATTAATCGCTCGCGTTAAATATAGTTTGCATTTGTAAATGAAACATTATCTATAGTTTTGACAAGTATTGAGTAGTTAGATAAATGGAGATGAAGATAGTTATTACATTTATGGTTTATGGTAGACTGCATTTATCTTTGAAAAACTTTGAGCGTATTCGTTTAGTTTTTGGGCAGGTTGTGTCGAGTTTGGAAAGGAAGATGTTTCCGATATTCATGGTACTAAGATTTATGGCGGAAATATTAAGTGAACATCAACAACTTGACGCCGGAGGGTGGGCGTGGCCGCATCGTCTTCCCCAGAGCGTAGTTTTCTCAAGTCTTAACTGCGCGAACCTCTCGAGTGCTTTCAGGGCTTATCGAATTACCGCGCGCGGGTTGTGAGCGGGCTTCGGCACTTTCTTCCGAGTCTGGGGATAGTGGGTTCAGAGCCTGGAGCACGAGAGCGTTCCACATCACCTAACAAGTTTCTAATTACGGAGGTCACAGGTTACGCAAGCGCTCCGTTAATAAGGTAGGCGTTTAGACTCGCTGAGGTCATGAGGAAAAATTCGTAAAGAGTGCATGGGAACTCTTCCACATTTTATTATAATGTCAGTAAAAAATAATAAAAATTTTACGTTTTGAGGGAAAGGCCATCAGGGAAATACATTTTTTTTCGAAAACCTAGGTTTCCTCGGCCGAAGTCACTATCTACATAGCTGTCCGGGAAAGGTCCTGTCCTAGTCATAGATGTCAACGTTTCGGCTGTCATTTCTCACGGCGAAAATGCATGTCCTAGAGAGCCAAGGAAAGACATTTTTCCCTTTATACATTAAGTCACATATATATTTATTTATTTAATAGTTATTTTCATTATTTTCTTTGAGATAGTAAACATACTATATCTTTTCATAATTTTTAACGTTGGTATTGACATTTCGAATATTTTTACAAATAAAAAAAATAGACAAAGAAGTTATGATTTATAATCACTGACTTTTTTCATTTATTTCAAGTATTTAGAAATGTCAAAGTAGTTTCAAAAAATAATCGAGCGTTCTTTCATTTGTTTTTAAAATAATATCCAATTGCTTCCATTCCATGAAATGTCACACTGACATGGGAAATGCCAAACAATACTCGACAATGTGCTAATCTTCTTGAACACACACAGACTTAGTTTCTGTGTAAAAATATTTATATTCCTACTATTTCAGCACAATAAACTGATTTTATGTTTCCGTTCATAGATTTTTGTAATATAACTTAAAACGTTACAGGCGCAAAAGGTAATATTGAAATTTGAAGCATTTTGGTGACGTATTTTGAGACACATTACATCATTTTATTTTGCAAGAATATAGAAATTGAAAAATTTACTTTTCTGGAGGTATTTTAGGTGAAACACGATAGCTAATTGTAACGTAAGGAATATTTACGTAACGAATATCAATCTCACTTCACACAATAATAATCTTGTACTTGAGTTAAGGACGTTATAGAATACGGGACGTTTTTCATTGAACATTTGATCTTCAGTTTTACTAACGCATCAAATAAAACGAAGAATTTCATCCTTTGACACATTTATGCCATGTTTTCTACTGACAACTATATGCCACTACAAATATCAAAGTATCTTTCGGTGAATATTCATGATTATATACTTGCATTTCTCAGATGTAGACTTCACTCCAGAATATTTCAAATGTCTTTTATTTATTGTGCTCTAAAAAATGTTTGTTCCACAACTTTTCTAAAGACCACTACAAATTTTCTATGAGAACAAATGAGATGCACGAGCCAGACTTACGGTTTTTGTATTACTTTCCTTTGTTCTCTTTATCTGCTATTTATGTAATTTTCTCCCATGCGAAATGGATTATTATAGTTTCATTATTATTTATTTCAGTACCGCGAATTTTAATTATTGTATTATTATATATTATTATTATTATTATTATTATTATTATTATTTTCATTAATAATATTTTAAAGTCCTCCACCTGCCCACAGTTGTAAGTTTAATAATTACGAGGAGATGTATTTCCTGTATTGCAATCGCTAACTACCGTTGCGATTCTTTGGCAGAAGTAATATAACAAATGATTCCATATGGTATACTTAATCTCCTTCCGCTGTACTGCACGTGAGCAGTAACGCTTACGAATTACTTTCAGTAAAGTCGAACGTTGCTCTTCGATGAGCGGTCACAGTTTTATGCCGCACGGCAGAGAGATTAGGGCACCGCAGCGATACCACTCCAAGAGGACTATCATCTGGCTAAGCATGAGGGGTCTGACAAAGATTGGAGTCTTCTTAAATTTTAAAAATTGCTGTAATAAAATTTTGAATCCAAAGCTAAAATTTTGATCCAGTAACAAAGATTATTTATTTACAAAAGGGGTATCTGGAGCCGGAAACACACGTACGCTCCAAGAACATACAGTGTTCTGAAGACATTAGACTGTTCCTTGAGATTTTTTCAGAGACTAATTTGTGTCATCGAGAATAAAAACATGATAAAGGAGTTAATGAACGATGCGGAGAAATTCTTAAAATAAGTGAAACTTAGACCAAAGGACAAAGATTTTTATGCCAAAAGCTCTAGGAGAATTGTTCTTCTTCGGCAAGAAATTCTCTGGAAAATAATCTCCAAGTCTAAGTTGTTTATGTTATAATGAAGATAGCAATTAAATGTCATTTGTTCCATAAATTTCATTAATAACAAAGCAAAATCAATTTGACGTTCCACGTATTGAAGAGAATGGTGTTAAAAAATCCAGCCAATTGAAGTAAACAAACAACTATATTATAATATTCATATTATTTATTATTAGGGGCGGATTTTAATGAAATGTCTTTTTTCTTTTCTCTTTAGAACAATGCAGTTTATTATAGAAATTCATTTCGGCCGGCCAATTCGGTTCGGCCGATTTCGCGATAATTAAAGACAGAGATTTCCTGGTAAAGAACAGTCCAAACCAAAAGTTTGCGAGCTGAGTTCACTCGAACGAATGAAAGAAGTCTCGATTACATCAGTAACGTATCCAACAGCTTGAGTTTTACATCCGAACTGGTTTTGATAAGTGAATGATCTTGGCTATCCGAATGACGCCGCGTCGAAGGCTGTGTGGCCGACGTTTCGACCATCTTGTCGTGGTCTTTCTCAGGGCTGGTCTGCTCTGGAGTGGTCAGCGCTCGGGATTATATACGCCTGGGGGCCGATACGGTTGGCTGAAACAGCTGCCTCTGAGGAAGACCACGAAAAGATGGTCGAAACGTCGGCCACACAGCCTTCGACGCGGCGTCACACGGACAGCCAAGATCATTCATATGAATCAGGCCGCGGAAGCCTACGACTTCAGTTTAGTGTTGATAAGATTTGTACGTCATTTTTCTTCAGTTTCACGGCATTTTTAAAGCATTCTATTGATCATTATTGGGGATGTTTTAGGTCATTAAAATCCGCCCCCTACTTATTTTATACCTAATAATGTAAAAAATTAATGATATATTG
>BLKR01012386.1:0-20213 GCA_011170035.1 Teleogryllus occipitalis
TTTGAAAATGACCGACGGCTTCATGTAATGTACCCTCACATTTTAAAGAATGATTTTTAAAATCTCAAAGTTTCAACTAGAATCACATCGACAATGGATTCTTCAATTTGGAAAAGATCGTACGATCTGTTTAGGCGCTAGTAGTGTTCACAGATGGACGGAGAGACGGACAGACGCAGAGAGACTGACGTTTTGCTTTCAATTGATGTTTTGGCATCAAAGACCCACAAAACAGGATTTATGGTTACATCACGTGTTAGAGATTTTTCTCTTAATTTAGTAACTGGATTAATCCACTCCTTTGTTTTCAGGGCCCGGCAATACATTTTTCTGCCGAAAATTCGCCGTTTTTTTTCGCGGAGCATTACATAACTTTCTCTATACTACGTATATTACTCCGTATGTATATGGGTATACGAGAAAGTAAAAAGTTACGTAATTCTACGGAGGAAATCGGCTAATTTTCGACACAAAAACTGTAATTTCCGGGCCCTGGTGTCAAAAAAGTGGATAAATTCAGTTGATAAATATAGAATAAAATCCCTTTAACATGTGGTGCAGCCAGAAGCCAGGTTTGGTGGGTAGTAAATACAAAAAAAAAGATTAATGGTAAAACGTGTTTCCTCTGTGAATAATGCTAGCGGCTAAACTGTTCAGGCAATTTTCTCTAAAGTTGATATTCCGCAAGCGGTCTGACTGATGTCGAGCCCTCCTGAATTTCAAATCAATATTTTATTTTTGGATGGTACTCTACAAGAAGCCCCTGAAACATTTTCAAAAATTAAAAAATGGCATGAACTTTTCTGGTTAACTTTTATTGCCGGATAGCGTAATGGACGCTATAAGACGATGGCGGAGATGATTTTCGTTCATATATTTAATTTTTCAAAAAATGCAACAAAACAATTTTTTTCCGGCGTTTTCCTACAACTTAAGTATTGAAGATAGTTTGTTTCCTTAATGAAATGTGTTCATCAAAAACAGATCTTCAAATATTCCTTTCAAATAAACAGTCCTTTAAAAAAGATCACCTACAATTGTTTAAAAATATAAGTACTTTAGATAATTTTACAATTTTTGAAATAGCAAATTTGAATTTCCCCCGCTTCGTTTGACGAGCTGTCATTCTGAATTTCTTTTGAATTCTGATGATTGTCAGGACGGACATGGCGCTATTACGACGCTGTATTTTTCATTTAATGTCAAAAACAGTTAAAAATTGTGAGTAATGTACTGTAGGGAGAAATGTATTCTGTGAACGTTTTCTTAAATTTTGGTATCCCCGTGGCCTAACTCATATACAAGACGAATTCTGAGTACAGAAAGAAACTAGCGTTTATTCTTCAAATCGCACGAGCGTTTGCTCTTTGAATTGCATTGATTTAATTGAAATTATCTCAATGAGGTTTTCTCTCTTAATAATAGTATTTAAATAAAACATGAAAGAAAAACAGAAAATACCGGAATTTTGAAGAAACATTTATTACAAAAATTTGATGTTTTGTTGTTATAATATTCAACTATGGATATTTGAGATGTGTTTCCGAGAAGTTCATTGTTGGCGACATGAATGGGAAAGATATAACATACGGCGGCTTTGGCCGGTATTACACTATAAAAGTTATATGACATCTGATGTAACTGCAGCCTGATTTATGAAAACCTGACAAAGAAATCCGTCCTAAGGACATACGTCCTATGTCCACTGTAAATTCTGAATTTTCGAAAATTGGAAAAGTTTGAATTTTTTCGGCGTTTTCCTACAACTCTAAAATTGAACACAGATTTTTCTTTCAAATGAAATTTGTTGTCCATAAATAATTCTTTCAATAAGGTCATATAATTTTTTTTTTTAATTACAGACAGACGAACAGACACAAGAACAGACACATCAACAGACACACTAAGTGCATACAGGTTTTTCGCCGACGTTCGATTTTTCTGTATCAACGACCCACAAAACATTGGTTTCGGGCAACACGAGTTAAAGGATTTTTTTCTACATTTCACAACATTAGTTAACACTTTTTACGTTACCAGGACCCGGCATTAACAGTTTCCCCATAGATTCTCAACAACAATTTTCGAATGTTGTTGAAATAATGCCTTTATTATGATTTTCCTATAGATTTGTTAAGAATACAAAGTAAAGAACAGAAGATTCCTTTCTTATTGTATTTCATTTCATATTGTTAATAAATCTCTTTTTAATATTTACTGATTATTTCACCTTTGGAATTGATTGAAAACTTTTGTTGAATAGAAACAATGAAAAACCATTTTTTCTTCCTTTCTGGTAACTATGTCGTAAGAAGAAAAGGTATTGTAATCATGCGCCGGGAGACGGGGATTTTTCGACAAAAACCTCTAAATTCCGATCACTGGTCACGACAAAAGTAGATAAATGTTATTCTTGTATATAGTGAATTACTTCAATACGTTTGTAGACAGAATCCATGTTTTGTAAGTCCTTGTTACTAAAAAATCTATTTACGACAAAACGTCTGTTTGTCCGTCTGTAGTTAACACAAGCATCTAAACGCCGCACGTTCTTTTTTAGTCAAATCTGTGATACATGAAAGTTTAAAATCATCTTTGTGAGGGACAAAAGTTATGAGAGTTTCTGTAGCATAGCAGGTAAGCGCACTGTTGAAGAAGCTTAGACACGTAAGATCGAATCTCATCCACGGCGAATTATTTTTGTGGGTAGAAGCAATTTTGCGGTTAATTGTATAGTTATAATCATTCGTATCCATTATAAATATCACATAAAGTATGTGTTTTGAGACGCCACTATTTATTTTAGTGTGTTAATGTCTTTAAGAATCACGTATAAATATGCCACTATTGCGATTCTGGCTTCAGAATGTCTGCAGGAGCGCCCGTGTTGAGCTCTAGCGTTATCGCAACTTTCATCTGTGACGTAATTCAACCTTGGCCGTAGTCGCCGAAAGATAAGACCGGGAACGACGTCCACAGAGGGTTCTAAAGACCACGGCTTCTGATTGAAAATATTTCTTAGTAAAATGAGCTATGTAGTTGCGTGGGTTTTATGCGGTTGCATTATTTTTGTGAATTTGATATCTTTGACACATGTAGAACATTTCTCTAATAAAAATCTAAGTGCAATGAATATCACGTAACTATTCTTAACGTAATAAGTGTGCTTGGACAGCGTTTTGAGAAATACCGGTGATAGCTCAGTGCGGTCGAGCCAGACCTACAGACTACAGGGATCCGAGTTCAAATCCCAGTAACTCTGGAATTTTTTTACCTCCACGTGTAAAGAGTTACGTAATGCCGTAGGAGGAAGTGTCGAAATTTTCACAGAAAACACGTTTTGTAAGTAGCTAGTTCGAAAAAAGTGGATTGTTGGTATTGTTCTTTTATTTTCTATACACAAGGCTGTCAAAACGCTTGTTTTTTGAACCCGAAAAAGTGATTTTCCAAAACCCCTCTTTGTGAATCCGTCTTCGTGTGAGTAATTCTAGAGCCTTAAGTAAACACGATTTTCACCAAAATGGATATTCCTTGAACGATCTGGCTAATATTACGAATCTTCGAATTTGAAACGAATCTTTTAATTTTGAAGGTACTTTACACCAAACCCCATCATATTTACATAATTTTCTCAAAAAGAGCTCCAATTTTTCTGTAAATCTATTCCTCGAAGCACAAGATGTTTAAAGGTGGCGTACGTTCAATTTTGGGCGAACGATCTGAATTTTCGAAAATTGCAAACAAATACCTATTAACATTGTCGAAAACAAATACTAACGCTAGAGATTTTTGTTTCATTAAATCTCTTTTTAAAAATAAATATTAAATTAATGTAAATTAAACACTCCACTCTCTCCTAGTAATGATCCACTCTTCACTAGTAATGATTGCTGCTATTGGGTCTAACCGCTTCATTATTCTTTGGAGTGCTACTGTTTTCTAAAATTTTTTTCCAACAGTTTTATCTCAAAAGTACTGGATGAGAACAGTTGATATCTGGGGTTGAAGGGATGGTGTTAGCTCCTATTGTAGGCCTGATTCCTTGTGATTCCAGTGAAAAATCAGTAACTGCACTGAAACAGTAGAAGCTCCCGTCAATTGATAATCATAAGTGAATCACCATGTACTGTGTAGCGAGGAGAACGAGGAAATCTATATAAATTGTCACCTGCTCTTTCTTTCTCAGATAAACACTTGGAGAGTTTATCAACATCAAATCGGAATTTTAGCGCCTTTGATGTAATATTAAACATAAAAAAATCCCTTCCAGTTGTCTGCGTGTTAATTTTTAGTGTATCAAAATAGCCCCGACACCCGTATTACATTAGTCTCTTAAGTTGTATCATATTAGCCCCACAAATTTGAGGCTGTATATATCATGACACGATTAATATTATTGCATTATTTTAACGCAGAAAAGAATATTAATTCTTTCTTAATGATAACCTATTTTCAAAAATATCGTGTCATAAAAAATAACGAAGTAACATCAAAAGATTTATATCACGGTGGTAAAGTTTTTGACTGGAAAAATTAGGCATTTTAGTTTTGATTTTTTTCCTCCCAAATATTGTTACATTCTGAGTGTTTGCTATATGGTCATTATAATAGAATATATTTCCTATCATTTGTCATTTTCTTGTTAATTTTGGACATAAATAAATAACAACTCTTAAAGTGTAATACATTAACCCCAATTTTCTACTGTATAATATTAGCCCCGACTGATCTTTATAACATTGTCGAAAAACAATATGAACGCTAGAGATTTTTGTTTAATGAAATCTCTTTTTAAAAATAGATCTTGTATTAAGATAAATTGAACACCCTGTTTTTTTTTAAACTGCAAATGCTTCACTTTCTTTTCGCATCGGAAAGGAGGTAACCTGGTGGTGAGGGGGAACCGTGTCAGGTGAGTTAACTTTAAAGACCCGAGTTCGAATCCCGACGAGTGGAAAATATTTTCTGCTGCAGTAGGTCTTTTCTTTTTGTTTCTTTTTTGCAGGTCCACATAGTCCGTATTGAATATTGCATAGCAATTACGAATAATACGTGAAAATATATGCTGTAGAGGCAACACTTGTTTTGAACATAAAACACATTCTAAATAGTATGTATAGTAAGAAAAACTTTATTTAAGTGAGTAAACTTAGATCATTCACTTTGATTCTCTAAATTAAAACTTGACGTAACTGAGAACAGTGTCGTCATAAGAGTTATTATGATACATATATCCTTTATTTTTAAAATCTTAGGCCCCGAAACGCGCCTCGAATTAATTATTAATATAATAGCAATAGCTATTTATATATAGTATAATTTCATAATTATTTCCAAAGAACCGGAACGCCGTTCCGTCGCGTACCAACAGAAATCAAGCCTTTTATATACAGGATATTCGGGGAAGAAATGTCGAATCTTCGAAAAATAGCTGTTAAGACAATTTTAAGCTTATTTTGTCTAATAAACTACACGGATATTCCAAATGGCCAAGCCGCAATAAACATTCAAAAGTTGGTTTGGATATATGTTTTCTAGGCAACTATTTGCGTTGTAGAAGCATATAAACACTTCATTAATATCTAAATTGTTTATGATTAACAAAATAAATGAATACATTTGATCAGAAAGAAAAATTAACCTAGAAATAAAAAAGCACCCAATTTTCACAGTTCAACTGCTTTTTTATTTCTCGGTTAATTTTTTTCTGAACTAATATATTAATTTATATTGTTAATAATAAACATGTTACATGTTTCTGGTCTGTTTACATGATTCTAGAATGCAAAGTTTTGCGTAGAAATCATATTTTCAAACCAACATTTGCGCGTTTATTGCAGCTCAGCCATTCAAAATATTTATGTTGTTTATTAGACAAAGTATGATTAAAATTGTTTAAACAGCTTTTTTCAAACTCTAGATGTTTCCTTCTCCGATACTCTGTATATCCATGCTTCTCTAAAACCAAAAACAATAATTTGCGTACTGCAAACTAATTAATTAAACCCATGGCAGTAGAACTGTTAACATAAGTACTGTCACACATCTTTCGGAGGATAAGGAGTAAAATTTAAAGAAAAATTATAGTTCACATGAATTTTGACAAATTGCGTCTTACTTTCTGTGATATTCAAATGGTAACATTATATTACAATATTCAATTGGTTAACAATTTCGGCTAAAGAGTCTTGTTTGATAATTCTCCAATTTCGTATTGTAATAAGATATCTTATGATACTCATGTCGTAAATAACTATTTGACAACTATTATGTTTAGTGTATGTGTCTAGCAGGTTTTGTATTATTCTGAGAAACTGGATCATACGAATCACGTTTACTACGTTATTCACACAGGAGCACATGAATCTCAAAAAAGTATTTAATAATATAATCCTTGCTGATGAATCAACGTTTTATTGATGATTTTAATTTTGAAAATTTTCATTAGTTTGGATGTTTAAATATAGGTATCACATGTAATTACATGTCTGTTAAACACGATAGCATTATATGAAGCAAGAAACATTGTTTTTCATTTGATCATTCAACTTCATCAATCACTCACAATTACTTTAATTTTCTCTGCTTATCAGTATTTTAATCTCAGATCTTCGATGAAGACATGAATCAAATAACATCGTAGATATTTGAGTTTTTTTAAAATAATAACGTGAATAAATGCTTATATTTATTGAATTGGTTTTATAATAACCTGTAAAAACATGGGTTTTCTGTTGGTTTTGGGGATGTTGAAAACATTCAAATAGTAAAGGCAATGTTAAGCTGGTGACCTTTAACATTGTTTATTTGATATTTTTCTTAGGGATAGTTTATAATGGTTAAACGTTTTCAAAGAGTGCACATTAGATACCTCGAATGGCCCGTTGCCGTTTAATAAACGTCTACGTTCTCCCTGTACAGACGGTCGTGCAAAATTCAAGGTTTTGATAGATTCGTAGAATGGCGGCCAACAAACCACCTTCGAACTCTGACGATACTGAAATGTAGTCTGTGTTTGGAAGGTCATATCACTTGACCACCAAGTTCGTTCTATGTATTTTCACTGGGAAATGCTGGAGCATTGATATTTACTAAACTGTAAACAAACGCTAAATCTCCTTGAATTGTTATAACATCTGTTTTGCTTTCTTTTAGTAATATCAACTCGTTTTACCAAATACGTGAGTTTGTTATATTTTTACACGCTACAATAATTTAATTTTACAAGTATTTATTTTCAAGCATTTAGGAATTCATGAAATTTCATTGAAACGTTCGCCAATCTAAAAACCTTTTAAGTGTATATTAAATATATTAATGTTGTTTAAAAATATGTATTAACAATGCGTAAATTTAGCACATAAAGCTCTGATTTGAATATTATACAATGAAATCATCAAATTAACAGTTTTAGAAAGGAATGATAAATTGAATTGAAAATATTAACTTAAAGTTTATATACGTTTATTTAGAAATTTCTATACTTGTGTAAATATTGTCATGTGTGATTCTACTCTTGTGATCTTTCAAAACACAAAATTGAATATTTCTGTATTTGAAAACCTTAACACTACCTTCATCCAATCCAGTGCAGTTTATAGAAACAGCTAAGCAATATGTTTCCCTATTTTTTAATGGTAATGGTTAAACAAGAGGAACAAATAGTTTCTGACTCTCGGTGTTAACAGGGGACTTAAAAAAATTAATAATACAGTTATTCGGTTGCTCAACATCCCTTTGATAGAAAAACAGAAACAATTGTTTGGGCGTAATGCACCTTGAAAAATATTTTTTTTATAATCAATTCCTTTCCTATTTGATAAACATATCGACTTGCAAATTGTAGGACTTATAAGAGAATATAAAAACCAAATAAAAGTTATGCTCATACTCGCCGTAAAAATACGAATTTAGCATAATTAAATTGGCCACATAATTTGTTTACAAGCAAGTGCATTTTAAGCGTATGTGGCATGCAAAAGCGCGGCATTGGAGAACTGTTTTTTCAGTATGCCCATCCCACGCTATTCTGCTAGCGCGAATGAATTAAGCGCAAACAAATGGGGTCTACTAAGATGTTAATTTCTTATAAACAATTACATATATCTCGAGAACGAGATATAATAGCACCGAACGGATTCCGGAATTTTGCATCACATTTAAACGCCATTCAGATTAGACAATAAAAAAATTTGCAACAATTGAAAATTTATAAACAATTTCCAAATTTTGCAAATCTAAAGGGGGGAGAGTCTCCCGATGTCCCAGAACCAAAAACAGCGAATTAACAATTTTGCAACAATTTATAATTTTATAAACAAATTCGAAATATGCGTTAGAACGGCCGGGAAGGCTCCGCAAACTGTGCCTGAAATGAATATCTCAAAATAGAAGTTTGTCAGGAGTTACAAATCGATTACTAAAAGTTAGCATAATTGTTGCTAAAATTATAAATATTTACTGGTCTATAGACAATCATTCTGGACGGAAAACCCCACTTAGAAATATTTTTTTCGTCGTGGCGTACGCGCAGGCAAACTATCTCCTTCGGCAGGGAAATATGACGATATTTCCGTCTCGTACGTAAACGAACTAGTCCCCTCCCCCTGAGACAGTGTTCTTTCTGCCCCTTTGGATGTTGCACCAATCACAGACAACTGTGGTTCTACCTGCTAGCGATTGGTCAACGCGTCCCTCCCCTGCCCTCCCCCAGGCCGAGGGGTGTCCAAGTTTGTCGGCGCGGTGTGGAAGATAGAATTTTGAACGACATTTTTTCTGAGGGAGAGGGTACATGACCTTAATGAAAAATGACCAAGGAAAAAAAATTTTACACGAAAGAAAAAACAAATTTTTTGGTTGAGGGAAGATGCTTAAGAAAATTCAAACTTTTGCTATTTTCAAAAATTCAGTGATCAGTTGGAAATCGCAGCTGTACCACCTTTATAAGTGTAATTTACTCTATTCTTACAAGAAGTTTAAAGAAAAAAATTGGAGCCATTGAGAAAATTTTCAAAATGTTCCAGGGTCTTCATGTGAAGTCCCCGAAAAATTAATGAATGTGTCTCAAAATCGCACAGCTTTGACTCAGGGCAGTTAGACAGCAGTTTATTCAGTTCGTACAGTGAAAATAGCTCAGATAAGGGACGTGTAAAGGATCGTATTTACCCATCGACGAACCCAGATCTTCTGCATTAACTATCAACAATAGAGGAAGCATTTGTAACTTATCCATACAGTAGTGTCTGAGAGGTACATGAGCTAATCTTTTTTAAAATATAATGAAACGAAGGAAATAATCATAAACAAATTTATTTTAACTACATTTTACAAGTAAATAAGAATTATTACTTATAATCTATTATATTTTGAACATATATTTTTATAGTGTCCATTACAAACATTGATATTGCTTATCTCGCAACTTTGACATTTCGAGATATTTTGGAGACTAACACGGTATCTTTTTCTTTTGGCAGATATGTTTGTAATGGAAACGTTTGGCAGAGATGTGTTGCCCAATTGTGCCTGGATCATTCTACAGAATACAGTTGCTTCCTCTTAGTGTAAACATGCTTTCTGTGAAATATTCGCCAATTTTCACTCATTGTTACATCAGAATGGATGGTTGAAGTTCTAGATCTTCGCATCACACGTCTGTCTCTAAAATTTATACATAAATTTGTTATTTTCTATTGATGAAGGCTGATTATCATTTGCCGTTACGTGCAATCCAGTAGGATATTTAAATTTTGCATTTCAGATTCCCCGCTTCTTCGTATGGGGGGCGAATTAAGTAATCGTAAGTATTCTCGATTATTTCGGTAAAGAACCCGCCGACTGAGTCAGCAACGGAGTTATAATTAAATACAATTTGGGAGCTAATTCTCGTAACCATTTCCTGGCGCCTATGTATTTATTAGAAATTCGGAAACAGGTTACAGGAATTTGAGAGCAGCAAGACGGGTATATGGAAGTGTATATTTCAATATAGAGTATCAATTTAGTAAATGGGAATTACAAAAATGTGGGTTAGGGCCCTTCACTTTCAAAACGGCGAAATATTGTTACATTGAGAACTAATAAACATGGAATTTTCTACGAAAATACTGAGATTGTCAAGTGCAAACTATATTGTAATATATTTCAAGGTATAATAGACACTGTAAATAAATATTTTTCGTTGTGTTTGGTTTGAATCTCTTTGCTGTTGATTTGCGTTTGGTTAAGAAGCATTTCGCATATCGCGCTGAAGCGTCCAGCGTTAGTCGGCCAACATTCCTGCTCTCCATCGACCCTGGTACTGTGACTTCGTCGCCGAGATGTGAAGGCGAGAACGTTAACTGCTTTCGTCAGTGGCTGAACTAGGCTTTTCGGGAAAGAAGTCAAGATGTGAGTCGAGCAGATGGATTTTGAAGGGCATGTCACCAGGTCTTTGTAGGAATTGATGTACTTCACATTTAATTAGACAACAGATTCATTATTTACAAGGAAATTGTCTGCAACAGATTTGAATTCCAACCATTCATTTTTTCAGTATCATTCACAAAGTCGCCGACCTGGATGACCGAGGTGGCTATGAGCGTGTACCGACTCAGCGCTTCGGTCCGAAGGGTCGCGGGTTCGAGTCCCGCCTTGGGCATGGCAGTTTGACCCTTGACTTTGTGTGTGTTGTCGCGGAGGGCCTCGCGTTCTGCTGACCCCTGATCAGAAGAGCCCGCAAGTGTTTGTCTAGTGTATGGTCGAACATGCGGGACGTAAGGGGCAACCGGCTGTAGGCTGGAAACAAGCCCTAGATACAAAATTCACTTGAAAATGTCACTCAGTCTTGAAAATGACTGTCGGAAATGACCTATTGGTGGACATACACTCACATTATTTCTCTTAATTTATTTCACTCACTTTATTTCGCTTAACTCAACTCTAGAAACTTGTTGCACATGCACCGAAAAACATCTGATTCGTTGTCTAGGAACTTCAGGAAATGTTTCGTGAATTCCAGCTTCAAGTAATGCAGTATAATGATTACATTGTCACGCAAAATCAACTGCACACGAAAGACACGTCAATTTCCTGGCTGCATTTTATTTCTAATATGCCGTTGTTTCTTTATATAGTGATGCTTTGTATCTCTACTGTCTCAGTAATTAATAAAATAGCAATACAGGTAGTAATATACCTGGATTCCCATGTGACTGGTGATGCTTTCGAATCGCAACAGACACCATTCATACTCGTGATAGCCTATTTTATCAAGTATCGTCATGGTTGCATGTCTCTTTCAGGTGAGTGGAATATCCAACCGGTACTGATGCATGTTTGTTTCCATTGTGTAATAGTACTGCTTTCAAACGTATTTTCGATGAGTCGGTACAAAACTCCTTGCTACAATGTGCCACACGCGAGGTTTGACAAGAGAACTTGAACGATCATACAGTAACAAATACCATCACTCATTGTAAATAACTATGTTTCTTGTGTCTGTGGCAAAAATGTTATATTCCTGTACTCGATCAAGGTGACCAACAAACCTTGAAAACCTGAAAGAACGAGAATTTGATCTGGAAATGGGAATTTTTTTTATTTTATAGTTTATTGGCATGTTCGAGCAGAAATTGACAGGCATCCTGTTCAGTAAAGTGTATGATTTAATTTAATACATTTTAATGGTGAGTGTTAAATAGACATTTGTATGAAAAACATCTGATGTATACTTTAGGATTGTGAAGTCCTTGAGTCGCGGGTCACTTGACCAAACACGTTCGCAAGTGTAGGTGCAACATGGGTAGAGTAGGTAGCATCGTCTCACCGGGAACTAAATCGCTGAGTTTTGATTGGTATCACGCCTCTTTAATGACATAGGCAGTTTCACAGTTGACTATGTTTCCGGTCGAAACGTTCATATTATCACCTCCAAGGGAGGGTTTACCAATGGGAATTTTACCTGATTTCGTAGAGGGAAGTCGAAGCTACAGGAGATTAAAGAGTGAATATCGGAATCGACGATGAGCACAAGAGAAAATGAACATTGAAATAAAAGTGCATCACTTTCCCAACCCAGGACGTACTCTAACATGGAAAGATATTGGCACACTGTTATTAGTCTGCCGAGAGTCAGTGTTAACGTGGTATCAGTTACAGTGGTTTCACCAAACTTCTCTAAATAAGTCTTGACGATCATTTTCTTGAACCTTAAATATTTGACGCCTCGTTACATCTGCATTTTTTGGGCATAAGTGATGCTCCTATGTCTTTGACCATTCAAGAAAGGTTATTTTTGATTTATCTTTGTACAGACGTTAACTACAATGCCCCAATGCGATTCTAAGTTGACTGCTAAATACAGATGATATATGGTCTACATTACCACATAACCATTTGTACATTTAAAGAGATATATTTTTCGGTTTATAGATCATTCCGATTCATTCACACATGTGCCGGTGAAAATTGGTACATGTGTGCAGTCTATAGTCTCTTTAAGGAAAGTTTGCTATAATAAAATATTCTTGCCCTACTACTGAGTCTTCGATACCATGTGCAAATATTGCGTTCTGTGGCAGTAGTGATGAAATGGCTTTTTTCCACTAAAGAACGTATTTTTATTTACAGAATTGAATCTCAAAAATCCATTCCATGAGATTTCATGAGGCATAAAATCTTAAAACTATCAATAATTTTACATGGGCGTTAGATGCTTATTTCTGTTCTTGGGCAATTCCAGTTTTGGTTCTGTTTCTTCTGTAATCATTAAAATGAATTATTTTGGAGTAATTGCTTTCTTAACCCGCGGTTTTGTAACTCAAATGACAAGAGTGCAAAAAAAAATTATCTACAATGCTTTTTATCTATAAGTACACACTCAACAAGGAAATCATATCATATTAGTTTCTCAGTTCTATTTTTAGTCTTTAATTCATGGAATAGCTATAATGTATAATTTCACGAAAGATATTTGCTGAATCAATGTCTCACGGGGAATTCAAAGTCTGAGTTTTGAATACTGTCTCGTCTCTCCTTTCTAGGCATTGGTTTCACGAGTTTGCTATTTTTCCGATAGAAACATTCATATTATTACTTCCATAATATTGAAACGGTTTTAATATCTACAATATTGACTATAATAGGCCTGCGCTAAGTATAGCCAACTTTTATTGAAGTTCTTATATTAAGATAAGTGAAGTTCTCATATTTGAAAATATTTATTAACACAATATACCCGACTTTGTGAAAACAAATCTGAAATGTTTGGAATTCTGAAATTATAAGCGCTTGAAACTATTGATAGTAGAAAGTTATTGATGCCTGACTCCTGTTATTTACAATTAAATATTACTTACGTTGTACGACGTCCCATGCAGTAGGGACTAGGTAAATGCTGTAAATTTATTCTTGAACACAAGATGGCCAATCTGCAGAGTCTGTCTATTAATAACATTCGTGGTTCTATAACACTTATTACATTATTTATTGCTGCTATTCGAATGTCTTATTGACAGTATTTTGTCTTATATATATTCATTGTGCCATAAAATTCAATAACGATGTCAATTAAAGGCCTTTACTTTATTAAAGAAATTGTCTAATAATTCGTTGTCTAATGAAGAATTGGCTATCCTGCGAGATGTTTTGCGTGGCACTTGCAGTTCGTGAAATTGATGTCCTCGTAGCCCGCGCTGCCGATGTGAAGCATCTTCCCTGAAGAATCCTGTCAGTACTTTTCTGGTCTTCTTTATTGAAGTTGACGTTATTTTTAAGTTAATGTCCTAAAACTAATATTAAGCAATTTACACTGTTCGCATAAACGTTATTGGCGAAAGCGTCAGGTGGACATTCTCGAAACTGATTTCGATCATAAGTAAGCGTTCAATCGGCTGAACTATTAGTATGACCAGCTACCTTTACAGGTGCTGGTGACGGTGACTAAATCTCTTCTGTGCTCGCGACGGTGACTAAATAGGATCTGCAAAAATTGCGACTCTGTAGCAACACGTTACCTTCGTTTGGGTTTGTTGACCTCATGTTTGTAAATAATTTTGCTATTTGCTGCAGCTCATTTCGCGATAGTCACTTATCTTGACTCGACTCCGTCTTACTATATGACTATTCGCTGTTCATGTATTTTGTCAGGTGACGCTTCAAAAATAAAAAAAATATATAAAGGTCAGAGTCTTAAATCACAGCTATGTTTACTTTGTCCTAGGAATCTCCAATGTCCAATATTTATAGTTTATTTTGGCCTCGAACATTTCCAAGTCCTAATATTTTTATCACATCTGCATCCAATTACAGTACCTTGCCATATTATTAGACCCAAACTTAAAAATAATGTTTTCATCATTTTCAGTACGATAATTTTTTTCAAGGCACTTCTTTTGGTTAAATAATCTATCACTAAATAAAAATAGCACGTTTTATTGGAAAAAATATTTATTTACATGAAAATAAGTAATCAATACACTGAAAATTATTTTTTTGGTGTGAATCAATACTTTGTATGGCCACCTTTAGCTGCTAACACAGCTTGAATACGTCGAGGCATGCTGTTTATACACGTTTCAATTTTCATTTGTATCTCTGGGCTATGTTGCCAGGTCTGATTGAGTACCCGAATGAGCTCTTCCTTGGTAGTAGGTGCTTGTTTGCTAACTTCAGATTTCATAAACTCCCAAACGTTCTCGATAGGGTTCATATCAGGAGAATTTCCTGGCCAGTCGAGAACAGTAATTTTCTTTTTAGCTAAAAATGTGCTTATCCTTTAGCTCTGTGGCATGGTGCACCATCGTGCATGAAAATAGATTTTTCTGTTTTTTTGAACCACTTTTTCATTTGAGGTAGTAGCTGTGTTTTTAACACGTTCTCGTATTTTTCAGCATTCATTGTACCTTCTACAAAGTGCAAGGGTCCTGGACCCTTAATATTGATTACAGACCATACCATGACTGAAGGAGGATGTTTGATGGTTGGTACAATGCACTCTGGTTTGTATTTCTCATGGGACCTTCGCCTGACAAACAGATTTTTCGACCAATACTTGGAAAAGTGATTCATCTGAAAAATTCACCTGTAAAATATGAAAAATATTTACACCAAATACAAAACAAAATTTAAATATAATAATAAAAGGAATATATAGCATATAATTACTTTTTTCCACTCATCAACCGTGAAATTCTTGTATTTTTGTGCCCATTGATAACGTTTCTTGATCATGCTTGGTGTAAGTTTTGGTTTGCGTGCTGGTCTTCGACCGATTAGGCCTTCTTCAGCTAATCTTCTCTGCAATGTTCTTTGGGATATTAAAATGCCTACTTCAGAAACTTCTTTTGTTAGGAATTTTAAAGGCATTTTTCGATTTTTAACGCAAATATCTCGGATTTTTCTGTCACTTCTCCTTGATGTTATTCTATGACGACCACTCGCACCTTTGCGTTTAGCTTTTAAATCATCACAAAGATCGATTTTTCTTTTTATATTTTTTATTGAACTACGTGAAACTCCTACAAGTTCAGCTATTTTGTATTGAGTCATGTTTTTAGCTTTCAACAAGCCGGCAATTCGACCAACTTTCATTGGCGACAAATCACTCTTTCTTCCCATTCTGAAAATTGTATCTTAATCACAAATCTCTATAATCTCTTAATATATGCTTCGAACAGTGAACAAATGTTAATAAAGAACTTACCTGGCGCGATTTCAATTAACATGAACTTGTTTAATCACAAGAAACTATCGAATTTCACGATGCAATTGAGACGCTGTCTTTTAGGTTATATAGCATTTTCTCATTGAACAGTGTTCCCAGCCGACTAAATATATAATCAGTGTCACAAACGCTAAAATACTATATATAAGATTCTAAGCAACTACCGCAGCATTCACTGCGTACAATAATTAATAATTATAACAAGAAAAATGTGAAAATTGTTATTTTTCAGCTTGGGTCTAATAATATGGCAAGGTACTGTACTCAATGTCCAACATAGCCATGATGTTCTCCTCATAAATGTAACCTCCTATATTATTCTCGGATATCAATATTTTGAAATGAGCTCTTATTTCATATTATTTTACTCAATATTGTCCTTGAGTTGTTTGCTTATGTCTCAATACAGAACGGGAATTTTTCCTCACTTCGTAGAGGAGGGTAGTCGAATCTACCTGGTGATTAAAGAGTGACCGTGAGGTGTTACAAAACAAACGTAAATTTATCCAGCTGAATAAACAGCAATAAAAGGAATTATAACCATGTAAGGTTTCAATGGAGTTGAGCGGAATTAACTCAAAAATTCCTAGGAGTCAGACTTCGTAAAGGTGCTATTTTCAAGAGGAAAAGGCACAAGGTTCAAAAATTCCCAAGTGAGTTTCAACTAAGGAGTTTACGGTATAGAGACACAATCCAACTTCACTTACAACAACCATTTATTACAAAGGTAATTTACAAATAACAAACAAAATTCCTCTTTGATGCGTAACAATGCTGTAAGAGGAATGAAACAGAGTTAACAATCAAAGCGTGAATTTGGAAAAGACTTAAAAGGCCATTTCCCCTTTAAATACATAAATTTAAACAGATTTACGTCAAAAGCTAGAATTTGCTAATAGCCCATTTTAGTGTGACAAACGGCTGACGTACCATTACAGTATGACAAAAACTTCACATTTAGAAGCCTTTCTTAACAAAAACATAAACAAATTGAGTGCTATGCTGCAAAGAAATTGATTACACTTTAAAAACATAACTTTAATAATGTAAAACAACCTGAATTAGCGTCTTGTTATTGCTACAACTTTACGTTGTTGATGGAATTTGCATTGATTACATGGTATATCGCCTTATCATTAAACATAATTATAGTGCCACCTTTTCCTGTGAAGCCGTTTGTACACTTTAGTGCCAACTGCGGCTTGATACCCGAGCGACCGTCTGTAGCCGCTCACGGGGCCAGAGAACAGAGGTTTACAGTAGGCCACGACTTGACTGCCGTACGGGCCCTTCCTCCGTCACGTATGGGCTCCAGAGGTGCAATGCGCGAATGTCGTCTTACTCAAGACGTGGAGCCATGTGCCGCAACATTCAACAGAATAATTAAAAAATGTGCAGACTTCGTATTACGTGAGACTGCGCCGCCATTACGCCCTACGCAGCTCTGTGAGGAAATCGCCGCTGCTTAGGCTCGACACGAGTTCCTGCACCATAAACATACATAAACAATTTGTGCTTTCGCCCCGTAACCATACATAACAAAAAAACGACACAATAAAAACGTGATATTAACTTTCAATATACATATACATCTTAACATAGCATAAATTAATCAATCCAATTCCATCAAAGTGTGGCACTAAGCCACTCCAAAAATTTATATTTCAATAAGGACCCTAAAATAAAGACAAAAATATCGGCAACGGCCGAGGCACACCCGTCTCAGGCAAGAAGTTGCAGCTAATTACATATCTGAGGCGAATGGCATATTAAGCCATTCCAAAAATTAATCAAACATACAAAGAAACATAGACAAACACATCGGCAAAAATGCCAAGGCACACCCGTCCCAGTCAAGAAGTTGCAGCTACGTTCGTGTCTGAGGCGAATGGCTAAAATGCCGGGCGGAGAGCCCCTTATATAGCTTCAGTAAAGTGTTGGGGGTTGCCACCAGACGTCACTGGTGCGTGACGCAGTACCAATCGATAACGAAGCAGCTCTATGCTCATTGCCTTTGCAAAGAATAGCCTATTAGGCAAAATGCAAAACATGTTCACCTAGAAGGTTGCCTGTACACAGGCGTTAGTAGCCAGTGCACCTACTGATCAGTGCACTCTAGCGGTCGCTAGTGGAAATGTATCAGGTACATAGAGAAATTTTTATTTTGCCTAAAAATGGCTTTTCCAACCTTTTCAAAGGCAAACAAAGATACCAATCAATCCCAAAAATGTTCCAAATTTGGGATTTTGTTAGTGGAAGCCATTTCTATGGCTGGTTTCCTTACAATGAGCATAAATCTGTTTTTAAATGTTAAGAATTTATGCAATTAATTACCAATTTTGACTGTTCATCAAATAATTGCATTTTACAACTGATAGTACCATCCAATAACATTTTTTCTTTGGCCATAGAATTACAGATTGTCTTTTCTATGGCCATAGAATTACAGATTGAGGCTTTAACCACCAGATCTTAATTTAAAAGCACTTAAAAAATAAATTACATCCAGTACTTATACTTAAATTTAAAAACTAAGCCCTATGTATAAATTTTACAATGTTTAGCTCTTCGAATGATGGATGGGCTGGCTTCTCGGCTGAATCTTGAGGAAGTACAGTTTTTAAATTAAACATGAGGAATCGATTAGCACGAAAGAAAATGAACGTAACTGAACATTGAAAATAAACATGGAAATACAAGTATAGCGCATTATCAATCCAGAATTTGAGAGGTACACTATCATTGAAAGAAATTGGCACTTATCAAACTGCAAAGTATTTCAGTGTTATAACCAATATCACCAAACTTCGCCAAATCAGTCTGGAAAATCGTCATTCTCTTGAACGTCAAATACTTGACTTGAAACGTTTCACCTGCTCTTTTGTTGTAGAAATGACGTTCTAACAGCTTTGACCATTCAAGGAACGTTAATGTTGAATTTTCTTTGTACAGAAGTTGGCTACAATCTGCCAACGCGGTTCTGATTAAGCTGCTGAATGCAGATGACCATATTTGTAGGTGTTCATTATTATTCACTTAAGGAGAAATTTATTTGACCTGCATTCTTTTATCACCGCATGTTCCTTCTCGCTGGCCTTCTCCGCGTACGTCCTCGTGTTTGCTGTGCACGGCGCCCCGTGGCGAAGGGAGTGCGTGGTCTGAGGGTTGAGTGGTTTGCATGTTGCCTATGGTCGTCCTGAATCTGCTTTCTTATGTGTAGACCTGTTCTAGCCCTCTTTTCAGTGGGAAGGCCAGTGAGCGAAGGTCTAGGCACTTTGTAGGTCCCAGTAACCCACTCCAATCAACCGTATTGTTCTGAACTCCACGGCGTGGCAGCGCTGCCTTCGCCCACCACTATATCTCCGAACAACCCTGGGAACCCAGGGCGGTGTCTCCTTGTTGGACTCCATGGTGCATGGAGCACGGACACATCATGGTCACTCACATGGAATCAAAAATCCTCCCTCGCCCTTTTCTGCTAAGATGTCCTGGAAGAACTGTCGATCTTTTTTGTCACAGAGGAAGACAAACCGAAAAAACGCGTTTCTTTCTCATGACATGTGCCGACGAAGAAAAACGTTCAAAAATGTAAGTCCTGTTCGTCTAGCGCATGAAATTCCAGAATCATGCGGGAAGCTTTAAGCGGTCGTATGACAGAAATGGTATAAATCTTTTCGAAGTACGCACCGTTTAACGTATTGACAAAACGTTAAAACCAAGCAGATGGCATACTTCAAGGTCGTAGTGGGCACTCATCCAACACTATCTTTGCAAGGATGTGGTAAACCACGCCGAGTTTACTTCAGAATGCAGAAGTTCAAGAGTCAGGCTATCAGTGAGGTGAATTAAATCAAAATAAGCAGGGAAAAGTGATCCCTACTTCCACCATGATCTTTACGTTTGGTCGCCCCCGTCCCTCCTGTAAAAAATGAGTTTAATTTTCTACAAAATCCTAGTGCGACAATGTATGCCAAATCTTTAGCGCTGTTCCAAGTGTTGAACCTCTTTGACATGCCCAAGAACTATGTATGCCAGAGAGCCCTGTGGGCGGAAAGTGCGATTTATCAATATTCGACCCACAACCCTGCACTCCACCGACGCACTATGTCAGCTATGAAGGTGATCATGCAGCGAACTCGAATCAGTGCCCTTTTCTTCTTCAAGAATGAGATTCTGAAGATCATTGTCTTTGAGAGGGTTTCGTTCTCTGAGACCAAACGTCGGCACCAGGCTAGAAACCCAGTAGACCTGTCACGATCCTTTTCCAGTGCCCTAAGACGAAGCCCTGGGGAGTATCAGCACGTTGCCAAACACAAAGTGCTTCCGTTATAGTAGCGCATTTCAGCTATCTTTCCAGGTGGGAACAGATGAGAGGACAAATTTTAATCAATAAAAAAGGCGGTCGCCAGCCGCAAATAAAGACAATATTATTTTCTGTCCTGACTCCACAAATATTAAACAAGGAATGGAAAAGGGAATCTTTTCTTTGTAATAATACATCAGCCTAAAG
>BLKR01012387.1:0-20212 GCA_011170035.1 Teleogryllus occipitalis
ACAAAAATTGGCCGGCAAAATTCTATCTTCCCAACCGCGCAAACTTGGACATCCGAGGCCAGGGGGAGGGCAGAGCGAGGGACGCGTTGACCAATCGCTAGAAGGAAGAACCACAGTTGTCTGCGATTGATGCAACATCCCAAGGAATAGAAAGGACGCAGTCTCAAGAGGTGGGGGGGGGCTAGTTCATTTACGTATGTGGCGGAAATATCGTCCTATTTCCCTGCCGCAGGAGAGATTTTGCCTGCGCGTACGCCACGACGAAAAAAAATTCTGAGCGGGGTTTTCCGTCCAGAATTATTGTCCATAGACCAGTAAAATTTATCATTTTAGCAACAATTATTCTAACATTTAGTAATCGATTAGTAACTCTTGTCAAACTGCTATTTTGAGATGTTCATTCCAAGCACAAATTGCGGAGCCTTCCCAGCCGTTCTAACGCACATTTCAAATTTGCTTATAAAATATAAATTGTTGCAAAATTGTTAATTAGCGGTTTTCGGTTCTGGGACATCAGCAGACTCTCCCCTACTTAGATTTGCAAAATTTGGAAATTGTAAATTTGCAATTGTTGCAATTTTTTAGTCTCATTTGAATGGCATTTAAACGCGATACAAAATTCCGGAATCCGATCGGGGCTATCATATCTCGTTCTCGAGCTATATGTAATTGTTTATTAGAATTGACATCTTACATACACCCCATTTGTTTGCGCTTAATGTATTCGCTGTAAACAAGCATCCTGAAAAAACAGTTCTCCAATGTTGCGCTTTTGCCTGCCAAATACGCTTAAAATGCAGTTGCTTGTAAACAAATTCTGTGTCCAATTTAATTATGCTAAATTCGTATTTTTACGTCGAGTATGAGCGTAACTTTTATTTTGTTTTATATTCTCTTTTAACTCCTGCAATTTTCAAGTCGATATATTAATAAAATAGGAAGGAAACTGATTATAAACAATTTATTTTCCAAGGCGAATTACGCCCAAACGATTGTTTCTGCTTTTCTACCAAAGGGGTGTTGAGCAATCGAATAGCTGTATTATTAATTTTTCTAAAGTCTCCTGTTAAAACCGAGAGTCAGAAACTAGGTGATCGTCTTGTTTAACCATTACCATTTACATATAGGGAAACATACTATTAGCTGTTTGCTATAAACTGCATTGGGTTGGATGAATGTAGTGTTACGTTTTTAAAATGGAGAAATATTCAATTTTGTGTTTTGAAAGATCACATGAGTAGAATCACACATCACAAAATACTACTTCATTTACACAAGTATAAAAATTTCTGAATGAACCTATACAATTTTATGTTAATATGTTCGATTCAATTTATCATTCAATAATTCAGGATCATCTTTTAAAAACTGTTAATTTTGTTTTTATGCTATTATATACGAATGCGAGTATATGTGAAATCGCATTACAGTCTCTCTTCCTCTAGATTAGTAAGTGCATGCAAACATATTTTTTTGTTACAAAATTAAACATCGCTAACTGATCTAAGTATCAATGCAAATTTTAAAATGTTTGTTCTTTATAAATTCAGTAAAAATGTACATTTTTTAAATACAAACTTAATCAAAAGAAATTCACTAAGGAACCCCCATTGCAATATGAAATATCATTGCAAATTCTGAATATATATATATATATATATATATATATATATATATATATATATATATATATATATATATATATATATACACTACTGTTTGTGGAAATTGCAACACCGCGAAGGAGCGGCATTGAACGCATCGCATTTCGTGGATAAGTTTGTGACATTGAGATCGCCAGGTGATTACATTTACAATGCCGCCAGTCACGTGGTTGCGACGTAGGGCGGCTTATCGCACCATGTTCGGGTATAAATAGAGGCGCCTTGGAGAGGCTACAAACAGTGACAGGTTGACCCTTGGCTCGCACAAGTTGTCTGTAAGTCACACCATGCCTCGTCGCCGACAGCGAGTGCAGTACGAACACTTGACGGACTTCGACCGGGGCAGGGTCGTTGGGATGCGAGAAGCTGGGTTGTCCTACCGCCAGATTGCCACACGTCTGGGACGAGCCGCCAGTACCATCATGCGAACATGGCGTTAGTGGTCTGCGGAAGGTCGTACCCACCGCCAGCCTGGGACAGGGCCTCGCTATCACACTACGGCGAGGGAAGATCGACATCTCTACCGTATGGACATCACCGATCGCACAGCGACATCCACCACGTTAGCGCAGCAGTGGAATACAGTGACAAGTCACAGCATGTCCGCCAGCAGTGTTCGGCGCCGTCTTGTGCAAAGGGGCTTGATTGCTCGCCGCCCCTTCTTGCACCTTCCACTGACTCTCGACAAGAGACGCCTCCGACATCTGTGGGGCGTCGAACATCGACATTGGCGGGCTGAGTGGCAGAGAGTCATCTTTTCCGACGAGTCCCGCTTCAATTTGTCCAATAACGACGGTCGTATACGTGTTCGACGACATCGCGGTGAACGCAATCTGGAGGGATGCATTCGCCAGCGTCATACAGGCCCAACACCCGGTGTAATGGTATGGGGTGCCATTGGCTACCACTCACGGACCCGCCTACTCCGCATTGAGGGAAATCTCAACGCCTACCGGTACATCGAGGAAGTCGTGAGGGCGGAGGTCGTGCCCTTCGTACAACGCTCGCCTGGAGCGATATTCCAGCAAGACAATGCGCGACCCCATATCGCTCGCATCGTGCAACGTGTGTTCAATGAACACCAGATACAGCTCCTTTCATGGCCGGCTCATTCACCTGACATGTCGCTAATTGAACATGTGTGGAGCATGCTTTCCCAGAGGCTGGTCCGCCAGGCACCTCCGCCAGCTTCCACCGCCGAACTCTGGACGCGGCTTCAAGGAGAATGGCAGGACCTGCCACAAGAAGCGATACAGACTCTTATTAGCTCAATGCCGCGCCGTGTACAGGCTCTTGTGGATGCGCGTGGTGGCTTCACAACTTACTGACTTGGCATGTATCCATGTATTTGATGGTACTGCAAATGAAATAAAGTAGTGCCTGTAGCATGGGTGCACAGTACATTGAATATCATTTCCCTAGATCCATTCGTTCTTGGTGTTGCAATTTCCACAAACAGTAGTGTACTTTCGTTGGTTGTGTTTTCTACATAGTTACTACAAATACACAAAACAAAGAATCAAACAAACATAATATTCACCTATTACTTAGTACAACGTTACAAAATTAATGTATTTACCCCATCGTGCTAAAGCTAACCTACTAATACGAATAAAATAACAATATATATATATATATATATATATATATATATATATATATATATATATATATATAGACTAATATATATATATAGTTAGTCACAATTGTAACCTTTGCTATCATATTAATATACCCTGAATACTTTAAAACACTGCAATTCTCATATTTCTCTTGACTCCTCTATATTTTGAAAGAGAAACGCTCACTAGGATGGCCGAATGTGCCAGTATATATATATATATATTGCAACGGAACACACGTGGCCTTCCCTCCGACGCGCCGCGCATAATACAACTCTGTTGCGAGAAGGAGTCGTTAGCCCTAAGGATGTGTCAGATCGCATGGGCGTTACCGGCGTCGTTCGACAGTCCACTGCCGTCCCGACGTCGGACCTCTCGAGTTGTTTCGAATCGTTTGCCTGGATGAGGCTTATGTCTGAAAATGCACCTGGGTGGGGAATACGGGCAGGTTTGTACTCAAAGCAAAACACTTGTGGCTCTGGCATACAAGGCTGTATATTCTACAATCAAGGAATGACAAAAACAAAAAAAAACACACACAAATTCAACAAAAAGAGCCCTTAACAAATAATCACGTACAGAACGCGACCTTCGTGCTCGGAAATGAATATTCGGAGCAATTATTGCTACCTCTCCTCACAATAAATCACCTTATTTCACTATTCATTTAATGAATTGTACTTTATACACCATTTGGTGCAGGCATGCCTTGGTCTTAAGGACCCAAAGAATACAAAGTTGGACCTTCCTACTCTGAATTGTTTTCATTCCTGACAAAATGGTTATTAATCCATAATACACTCCAATCACTACTTCTTAAACAAAACTCGGCACAGAGCAAAATTAATCGAACTATTTACAACACCCCTTTTTTAACACTTAATTAATTGGGTGACTTGTTTAAAGTGAATTAATCATTTCTGTTCTTAACATGGCCTTCAATCAAGAGTTCCACACATCAACGTTCACAAATGTGGCTTGAAATACCTAATATTTGAAAGCTTTTAAGAAACAGTGTGGTTTAGCGTCGTTCAATTACATTTCTTTCGTTTCTGCAACCGTCTGTCGCACAGGTACTCACGCTTCTCCAATGGGTACGTGAACTGGCCTAGTCGAGTGCTGCGAGCGGCGCCTGGCGCCTCGGCGTTTGGGGACGTGGCGATCGCGCCTTACGCGACCTCCGGAGCTCTCGCTGCGCTGGTCCGCGACGGCTCGTGTTGGCGACGCGCCGGGGTAGCCTGGCCTCCACGATCCTCCGCCCCCTCCTTCCGCTGCGTTTCCGCACCAATTTTCTCGGCTGAGAATTGCCTCGGCCTCGCCTCTGCGCCCGTCTTCCTTCCCCAACACAAATGCTTCTCTGGCAGTGTTTTCAGGAATGGCTATCGCCTTGGCTCCTTGTTTCGGTGATGTGACGTAGCGGCGATGCAGAAAAGTGTTCGGCGTACGCCGGAAAAGAGTTCGATTCAGCTCTCACTGAATTCACATAATTCGCTCCCACTGATACACGTTTTCTTTCGTTGTGAGTTATCAACAAACAAACGAGTACAATGTTCGTTCTCTTCCCGTATTCGGATGAAACAATCTCGCGTGAAGTTCACTGCTAGCGACTCGCGACCGGTTTCTCCTCACTAACCATCACTTATAACGGTTTTTACGTGATTTGTGAGACGCGTTCCACAGCGATCCGTCCTCAGAGATTTTTCTGAGACTCCTTCAACTTTCAACGGAAAAAATTTCTTGCCATTGGCTTCCCTCGTTTTTCGGATACCGACCAATCATAAGACCTCGTTCCCAAGCTTATCTTTCGAATTTCTTATTCGTGGACAAGCGTTTCGCTCGACGCGGCCGCGGCCGACGTCAAACAGTGACGGGGTTCTCGCGCCGCGTTCAAGTTAGCGAACTGCCGAAGACGGTATTTTGGGATTTTTTATATATGGTCCGGTCCGTTACCAGGGTGTATATTCGAGCTCGTCTCAATATATATATAAAGACTAGCCAAGGTTAAACTACCTTATTCGATAGATGACAGATATGTCATCCGCAATGAAATTTCATTGCAAAATTGTATTTGTTTGCATTGTTAATATATATTTTTAAACTATATTAATAATTATATTTAAAACATTTTTTTTAGATTGGCGAACGTTTCAATGAAATTTCGTGAATTCCTAAAAGGTTGAAAATAAATACTTCAAAAGTTTAATTATTGTAGCATCTTAAAATATAACAAACATACGTACTTGGTAAAACGAGATGTTACTACTAAAATAAAACAAAAATATTGTTAAAACAATTCAAAGAGATTTAGAGTTTATGTTTACAGTGTAGTTAATATCAATGGCGTAGCATTTTCCAGTGAAAATACTTAGAACGAACTTGGTGGTCAAGTTATATTATCATCCCATCTCCACTGTATGAAACTCCCGAAGCCTTGAATTTTGCACGACCATCTGTACTGGAAAGACGTAGCGAATTATCAAAAGAAAACGAGTCATTCGAGGTTCAATCGTTAAAAAAGTTTAACCAATAAAACCTTTCTCTAAGGAAAATATCAAGTAATCAATGTTAATGATCACCACTTAACATTGTGTTTACTATTTCGATGTTTTCAACATCCCAATAACCTATAGAAAACGCATGTTTTTTCAGGTTATTATAAAACAAATTCAATAAATATAAGCATTTATTTACGTTATTTGTAAAATACTGAAAAATGTAAGATATTTGATTCACGTCTTCATCGGAGGTCCGATGAAGACGTGAATCAATTACAAACTCAATATCTCTCAACATCTCTCAATATCTCTCAATATCTCTCAATATCTCTCAATATCTCTCAATATCTCTCAATATCTCTCAATATCTCTCAATATCTCTCAATATCTCTCAATATCTCTCAATATCTCTCAATCTCTCTCAATCTCTCTCTCTCTCATACTACAGGTCGTCTTTGCTTGGTCTTCTGGAATTTTCCTGCCTTGAATCTTCTTCTTAGCGCTGAAGTCCTCTTCTTGAGTACTTCTTTGTCTCACCCCTGCCCCTTCGACCTGTCCGGCAAGGGAGGACCTATCAATAGCTCAGGTTCACTCAGCTAACTCTCAGGTTCACAAGAGTAATCCTTGAAAATCGATTTTATTACATGGGAGTTTTTTTGTTTTTTTCTCCCTTTCAAAATTCAAAATTTATTGCTTATTTATCCTTGAAAATCGATTTTATTACATGGGAGTTTTTTTGTTTTTTTTTTCCCTTTCAAAATTCAAAACTTAAGTAGTATATGATTTAGTGTAGGGATCACAGAATTTTGAAAATGTGCACACAATTCACTTTTCCCCATAGCCCGTCATACGCAGTTTTTAACTGTTTTTTTTGACGTAAATAAATAAATAAATAAATAAATAAATAAATAAATGAGTACTGAAGCCCCACCACAAACGTCAAGGTCAATACCCCTAGGTGGAGTTATTGTAGTTGTTGTTTTGTTGTTATTATTATTTGAATATTTTCCGAAAGCATTCCTTACAACGATATCGGTAAAAAAACTAATTCAATTGATGCATTTTTAAATTAGCATTGTAATATCACATATCATGGCATTGCACTGGGAAGCAACGAAAAATGTTGAAAAGAAGGTTCTAACTGATTACGTACTAGTTCTGAATCGCCAATTGGAACTGTTATTTAAAATGAATGGATACAAATTGTAAACGAACTGAGCAAGTGAGTAGCAAACCATTAGCTGTTTGTGGTGTTTTAAATGCATGCTTTATTAAACAGAATGTTCACTAAAAAACGCAAAGTATTTATCGACTCTTAGTTATCCATGTTCTACTTCATTACTCATAACAGTTTCATTCAATGCCTCCGGTTCTCTTTGTACTGAGAATTATAACTAAAACCCTTATTTAGTCATCGACTTAAAACTATGACTAAAGAGGAAAAGTTGCGAAAAATTGCCTAATTTGGACCAGTATTTTTTTTATTTTTTTGCCTTATTCTCAATAAAAATGAATTAAGATAAAATATTTTAAAAAAATAATCTACCATCTACCTACTCTAATTTAAAAATTAAAATTTTCATCACACTGATAACAAATATTTAAATTATACATAAGAATGTTTGCAATTTTTGAAAAAATGTTGTTATTGAATTTTGATTACAAATCACTGTCTATAACTTTTTTGTTTAGGTAAGTTCTTACGATCTTTTTGGGACAAGAAGGGTACACTTATTGAATTCAAAGCCATGAAATTTAAAATTGGAATCTAGAATATTTAAATGACTCAGTTGTTTTTTTTAATATCCAAGTAGATTTTGATCTATATTCTTTTTAAAATCATAAAATTACATCTTGTTTCTACATAAGAACCTGAATTTATCATATTTTAAATGCTAGCTTACGTGATATTAGTACCTAAATAAGTTGATAAAACTATTATTTCCTTGCAGTTTTGGTCAAATCACATATTAATTGTAACATTGACTACAATGAGTGTGAATAATAATTTCCCACGCACGTTTACATGAAAACAAACATATTAAAACATTTTCAACCAATTTTGAGGGGATCGACAATTGTTAATACACTTCGAAAAGAATTGCCTTATCGACCCATACCCCAGTTCTTTGCGAAAGGCATATTTATGTAAATCGCTCTCACTGGAATGGTTGAACTTGCTTTAGGAAGCTATATTGCTACATATATCACAATGGCATTTTTATTGAAGAAATTCCAAGTATGAAATGTAACAATTTTGTACTCAGTGGCTGGATGTTGAATAATTCCATACATAGTCTTATGTTCAAAATTTACATAGTTGGGTTGAAAATATTCCCATTTTCATATATGTTTAAAATATACTACATTTTTGAAGTTTTCATCTTAACTGCAAGTCTTTGAGTTAAAATAACACCACGTAACACAAGGTCGTAAATAAACATACATATCATACGAATTAATGCATCACCAATTTGCATAGAAAACCGAGAGAGCACAACTTATTTCGCACTGTATCTGTTGTAGGTACCGTTTCTACAGACCAATGCTCTCAGCATTTTGTCAACCGTAAATCTTAAGTCTATGCGAGGTAGAATGTGATTGAATGGTAGATTTGGAAAAACTTATCAATTTTCGTAATTCTTAACACAGATTTATTGATCACTGAAGTACCTACACTATGGAAGGGGATTATTTCTCTTGAAACCGGGTACATGTTTAGGACTTCTCAAAGTCAACCGGTTTGACGGTATGAACGTTTTCCTCATCATCGTTATGGAAAAACATACTTTGAATCATTCCTTTCTATTAATTAACCACAAAAATGCCTCAATACTTAAAAATCAACATATCGAATATTGTAAGTAAAATGCGATTAATACAAATCATTTCGAAAATTTAATCAAGAATAGTCAATTAGACGTTATATATTTTTAACAGGCTGGAGGAAGCCGACTAAAAGGAGTAGGTTATTAATCGACTTTCAATAAAGGAAGTTATACAACTCGTGGTGTACATTATATGAAATGTTTGTTCCGCCATTTCTTTCGCAGATATTATTGGGCCACATCAAGTAAAAGGAATTTTCTTTTTCCTTAAAGAGTCCCAGGAGTACCACGGTTATTTGATGATATATTGATAAGGTGATAAATATATATTTTATATTATACTATATTATGATATTAATAATTATATTATAATATATTATATAATTATATTATATTTATATTATATCCATTAATTAATTATTATTTCGTGTAATCTGCGTCCGTGTCTCTACTGGTGGGGAATTGATGATTTGTTTGTGAATTCATTCACAAGATTCCAAGAGATATCTCCCAAAACGTGTTTTTGTGTTTTTAGCGCTGCGATATAGGGGTGGCCTGGCTAACCAGTTTACCCAGCGCTATCGCCTCGGTCGACGCCACAAGCAGCTGTGATGACAGAAGAATGTGACGCCAATAAGGCAGTCCAAGGTACTCGGTGATGAATAAGACAAGTTGCTAGAGATTGTATCGCCCGGACGCCGCTGTTTACAGTATGTGGTGCATGGCTTCAGACGTTGACAGCGTTGACACGATATTCCAACTACTGACTACTCCAACTACTCATATAACCATAATATCAAACTACTTCAACTACAAATCAGTCTACTCCAGTCGCTGAACCTGTTAGGACGTGTGTCGCTGCCGCTCGCGAGTTACTGTTATCAAGTCCGGTCAGTGCTTTTGCTTTTGCCAAGTTTCGTGAATTTAACTGGTCAACTAAAGTGAAGTTGTAATCATGGTTATATTGTGTGCTGTGTACAGTGAGGTGGTGTCCATAAATAGGGAGAAAACAATATGTACGGGTAACTGCAAGAAAGCATTTCACCATGATTCTGCAAATATTGCCTAAGATATTAGCAAGAAAACAGCGAAAAAGAACTGGCTCTGTGAAAAATGTAAACGTGCCCCAAGACAAATATGCTGGTGTTTAATTAACTAAAGAATTCTTTATTAACGAGAAGAGAGCTTTCAGAGCAGTTTTCTTGGAAATTAGGGAATATAGCAAACAGCTTGAAGAATTTAATCTTCCATTAGAAGTATTTTCAGATAAAATCGATAACTCTAAAGAAATGATGAAAATATTCACTAACAATTACAATGAACTACTTAATAATAATAATAATAATAATAATAATAATAATAATAATAATAATAATAATAATAATAAGAGAAAATGCTGAACTTCATAAACAAAACATACAAATGAGTAAAAGTATTTTAGAAACAAACCTGCAAACAAAAGTAAGAAATTTGGAACAATATTCAAGAATTTCTGACAGAAATACAAGGCATTCCATCAACAAACAATAAAAATGTTATGAAAATCATTGCTGATGTGGCATCTACTATCGACATTAAACATGAAACTGAATATGTAATGGCGTCCCATCGAGTGCCAACTTATAGACCCGATGAAACTTCACCGCTGATTATTCAACTGCGAAATAGAAGAATGAAGAATACATGGATAGAATCCTACAAGACAAAGAAGTACCTAACCGCGCGTGAAATAAACAGTTCGTTTCCTAGCAACAAGGTGTACAAATCAAAGTATTAAATCAAGGTGTATAAAACAAGGTATTAAATCAAGATTCCCTAAGGATAGACTGAGACCACCGTAACTTGATTTTTACACTCTTCCTAGAGCTACCCTCACTTTCAATTTTACACCTCAGACCAAACCTTGAAGCCTGAACAAACCTTCGAAGCTTTAGACAATGTTCACGAGTATGAATGAATACTCCTTGCCAGATCCATGGATGGCCATATCCAAAATGTTATACTATAAAATGTACTATTTCCAAACTCCTCGAGGGACAGAAATGTCGAACGAGAAGAAATAAATTAAAAAAAACAACAAAAACAAGGTATACATCAATAATCATCTGATTACAGGATCAAAAAACCTACTAAGACTTACTAAAAATAAAGCAAACGTTTTGGGTTACGTCTACACGTAGTGTAAAGGGGGTAAGATTTTTATTAGAAAAGAAACAGGCCAGAAATGCATGAACAACGACAACATATATGATTTGGAAATTTTAAAATAAAAATTGTAAATTACAATTGCATATCAATCTAAAACTGTATGGTAGTTAAGACAAACTAATGAAAGATATTTAGTAATAATAATTTCATTCAAAACTAAAATTACTGATCACATTGAATCAAGAAACTGGAATGTTTCAAACACTATTGAAAATAACTTCTTTTTTAACTATCAAAATTCCGAAAACTTCCCATATATTAACAATATATTGTAACGTAAGGAGCTTAAACAAATTCAGTTTCATAGAGGCTATTTTATACAACATCAAGAATAAACCAAATATTATTATACTTAGTGAAATATGAGTAAATTCGAAACAGATCAACTTGTATAAACTCCCAGGGTATAAAGTATATAGAAAATGTAATGACAAGTATCCAGCTGGAGGAGTCATGGTACAGTATGTTGATAACTCAATTAAAGTAAACTCAATATTATGTGATACGAATATATATTACAATCATATACTCAGCAAATGTTTTAAATGAATGGGAAAACCGCAAAAAAACTAAAAAACATTATTTTCATTAGTGATGTAGATATTGACTCAAAAAAACTCAACAAATACGGAAACTACTTAGCTTTAATGAATACCTATGGATTAACGTCCATCTTAAATCAAACGACTAGATACACAGAATGCATCATGTATAGATCACGTCTTTGTTAGATTTACGTCAATACATATTTTATCAGTTTGCATATATGACTATGGAATTTCAGATCATTTTCTAATGGGAGTAAAATATGATTTTCACAATGAGAGTATAAATGTTGCTAAAAAACAAATAAAAGATTTATAAATTATAATCTAGTTAAAAAAAACCTGTTGTTGAAACGAATTGGAACAATAATTTTCAATGCTAAAATATAAATATGTGTGTGGATGAATTGTTCTCAATAATTAATAATGTCATGCACAAATGTTCTCAAAACAAAATACAAAAAAAATTCCAAAACTAAAATAAAAATTTTATGGATAAATGATTGCATTTTAAATAAAATTAAATTAATATCAAAACTATATAAAATTAAAGTTACAAGACCGTACGGCAAAATATTTAAAAAATATTACTGTAATTTCTCGGAGAAGCTTAAAAACCAAATCGATAATACTAAACATAATTATTATAGGAACATGATAATGAAACATAATGGCGACACGAAAACACAATGGAAAATAATTAACGAATTGGTAGGAGATAACAAAGAACTAGTGAAATCGATCATCTCTTCTTAGAAGATGGTAGCGTCATTGACGATACACAGGAAATCTGCTGTAAGATAAACGAATACTTTCTCGGTATCCACAAGCAGTTGATCTCTTCGTGCCATGGTCTCCGAGCTGTGAGGACGTATTTCTTAAGCGCTCCGAGGATCACCGCAGGTAGTTAGAGTGAGCGGCGCAGCAGGTAGTTTTCTTCAGCAGTAGGACCGTTTGGGAATAGCGCCGCACACAACGCCAGTGTCTGCCTGATATAAGTTAAGTATAACCTATACTTTTTAATATAGTGCTAATATTCTTTGTTTTTTTCTAAAGTTATTTCTTGAGTTAAATTAGTTTTTTCTATTATTGTATAACATGGCCACACGTAACGCTAAAGTTAACGACGCTGTCTCTGCTTCGCTGATTGAAAGCATCCTGACTTCGGATGCGTTCATGAGCAAAATTTCACAGGTTGTTTCCGAAACAATGGATAGGAAATTGGAGGAGTTAGTTTCTCGATATGAAGAGAAACTACTACAAAAGACCAAGGAGATCGATGATCTCAAACTCCAACTGGCAGAGCGTACTGACGAGCTCGAGCAGTACCAGCGTAGAAACTGCTTAAGGATCTTTGGAGAACCGGAGCGTGATGGCGAGGACACCGACTGCATTGCAATCAATGTTGCCAAAAAGATAGGTGTCCAATTAGATATCAGTGATATTGATCGCAGCCATCGAGTTGGCCGAAAAACGAATGGTGGTACTCGTCCTATAATTGTCAAATTTACTAGTTATAGGAAGCGCCGGGAAATGTTTCCATTTTAAAAAAATCTGAAGAGAACTGGTGTCACCATTCGTGAGGACCTGACGAGGATGCGGCTGGAAGTCCTAAAAAAGGCTGTGGAACGTTTCGGCCAACAGAACGTTTGGACAACAGATGGTGTCATCATCGTGAAGGTGAGAAATTCCAAAGTCCGTGTCAGAACTGCAGCAGAACTGGATAGCATAGAAAATTAGGAGCAAAAGTCTATGTACTAGCTTTCTTTTTAAAACAAAAAGATTTTTATTTTTTTCTTTATTTGTTTTAGTGATATTAAATTATTATTACTACTATTATTACTATTAATATTATTATTATTAATATTATTATTATTACTATTATTATTATTATTACTATTAGTACTATTATAACTATTTTATTACTATTAATATTATTATAATTATTACTATTAACACTTCTTCCTCTAATTTATTATTACTAACATTAGAATTATTTACATATTGCCACATTTTAATTCCATTATTTTGTATTAATACTGTCCCTATTTGTTTAATTATAGTTAATTATTATCCCGCTAGAATATAAATTAGTTGTAAGAAACTTAGATCAATTAGACTAATTCAAAGTAGTTAGTGTTCCAAGTGTGATCATAAGCTAACTTATTTACTTCCGATTCCTTTCTGCACAATTCCATTTGAAATTTTCCACTGCGGATATCTAAATGTGGCAACAAAGTACGACACAGACTTTCTCTCAGTACACGGGTCCCAGGAATTCTATACCTGTGCTTAGTGCTCCCCCCGACCCCTTGGAAAGCCCCAGACCCGCTCGAAGTAGCTCTGCAACCCTTCAAGATCTACAAAGCTCTTTGTCTCGGTTTCCTCGTGGTTTGTCGGTTTTCCACGTAAATGCACAATCACTTAAGCAGCATTACTCTGAAATTTCAAATATTATAACGGAAACGAAACCAGACCTGTTATTAATTAGCGAAACATGGCTAAAATCTACAATAAAATCAGGACTCGTATCGGTATCTAATTATAAACTCTTTAGGAATGATAGGTCGGTGATTAAAAACAACTTAAAAGAAAAGATGGGTGGAGGGGTTACATTGTTTGTTCGTGATGACATTAAGGTTAAAGTAGTCGCTCACTCCCCATCCACTTTGCCTGGCATGGAATATATGTTTGTGGAAATCCAAATTCAAATGAAACGTATACCTTATTGCCGTCGTTTACTGGCCCCCGAAAACTGGCGTTTTATCTGAATTAGAGGTTCCCCTTTCACAGTTTGTAAATAAATATCAGGATATCATAATCATGGGTGATTTGAATTACGATCTGAAGGTACCGCTCACAAACTCGGCCGAAAAGTTTATTGATACTATCAACTCATACAATTTACAGATATTAGAATTTGGCCCTACTCACCTATCATTAGGAACTGAAACATGGATAGATCACGCGATCGTGTCAGATAATTCGAAAGTATTAACGTACGGTCAGATATCTGTTCCGGGAGTATCAAAGCATGATTTGCTATTTATGGTGTACTCTATAAAATGTCCTAAATATAAACATAAAATTATCCGCTACCGTGACTACAAAAATATCAATTCTGAGGCTATGTGCGACGACAGCACCAAAGCTCCCTGGCATGAGGTTTATAATCAAACATCCCTTAATAGTAAAGTAGAAGCCTTCAACGAAATTATATCAGACCTTTTCGATAAGCATGCACCATGGAAAACGCGACGAGTGACACGTCCCGCGGCCCCATGGCTTACAAGTGAATTAAAGCAGTTCATGCAGGAACGCGACTCAGCTTACCGTCGCTTCAAGGCTAATAAAACCATTGATAATGAAAGAGCGTACAAGAAGTTACGAAATTCCGTAAAACAGAAAATTAGAAACGCGAAAATTCGATATTATTATGACATCTTTAAATTGAAAACGAACACTAAAGATGTTTGGAACTCTCTGAGAGACCTCGGGATTACGAAAGCAAATTCTTCTGAAATTCCTGTCGACATGTCCTTGAATGACATTAATGACTACTTTGTAAATGTTTCAAAACCAATACCACCCTGTGTCAAACGTAACACATTACAGACTCTTGCAGCCAATTCACCTGCGGTCAGGGATAAATTTTATTTCCATAACGTAGATTATCACGAAGTTAGTATGATTGTTCGCTCACTAAAATCAAATGCTAATGGCTCCGATCGAATTACAGCGAAACAATTAAAACTTGTCTTACCATTTGCCCTTCCGGCACTTACGCATTTAATTAATTTCTCACTTAAAACGGGAACCTTTCCTCAAGCGTGGAAGCTTGCACATGTTCGACCCTTGCCAAAATCTGAACTGACTTCGGTGTCTTTCAGTTATCGTCCAATTAGTATATTACCGACAGTGTCAAAAGTTCTTGAAAAAATTGTTCGAAAACAGATTGTAAAACACTTAAATGATTCAGATCTTCTCAATAACTTTCAATCCGGCTTTAGAGGAGGTAGAAGCACCCAAACAGCTTTACTAAAAGTAACTGAAGATATAAGGAAAGCGCTACATGATGGCCTCGTAACTGTATTAACACTTTTAGATTTTAGTAAAGCTTTCGACTCTGTAGATTACGATATACTAATTGCTAAATGCAAAAATCTAAATTTCTCTGATTCCACTATCTCTTGGATTGCAAACTATCTCCACAATAGGCAACAAATTGTAGTAGTTGACGATCTCCATTCCGATCCAAAACTTCTCCACCGTGGAGTACCTCAGGGATCCGTGATAGGGCCGCTGTTCTTCTTAATTTATGTGAATGACTTATCACGCGAACTTACAGAATGTAGTCATCATATGTATGCGGATGATCTGCAAATTTACATCTCCGGGAAACCGTCACAGGTAGCAATGCTAATAAATAAATTAAATAATGAGCTCTCATCTGTAGTAAAATGGTCAATAAAAAACGGATTCAATTTAAATCCTACGAAATCACAAACCATCATTATTGGCTCTTCCCAAATGCACAAGAAACTTGAATGTTTATCTATTCCTGATGTGCTTATAGGCAATGTTGTAGTTCCTCGTTATTCACAAGTGAAAACTTGGGCTTAATTTTTGATGATCATCTAAGCTGGGAATACCAGATCCGAAATGTCTGTCGCAAGGTTTATGCATCTTTGCAATCCCTTAGATGTATCGACAAATGTCTCCCTACAAATACGAAGGAAATGTTAGTAAAAACTCTGTTGTGTCCTCATTTCGACTACGGTGATATTGTAAAAATTTAAAAGATTCACTCGCTCAAACTCTGCAGAGAGCTCAAAATGCCTGTATTCGTTTCATTTATAATATAAAAAAATACGATCATATCTCCAGAGTTTATAAAGTGAACAAAATACTAACACTAAAGGATAGGCGTTTGTATCACAGCCTTTGTCTTTTATTTAAGATGCTAAAAGTGGATTCCCCGTCATATTTAACAAATTATTTCGTATATCTTAAATCCTCTAGATTTCAGAAATCTCAGTTACTCTGTATTCCAAAAAGTAAAACAAACTACTACAATAAATCATACGCAATTACGGTAGCCCGAGAGTGGAATAAATTGCCTTTCAACATTAAAAACTGCTCCTCATTAACATCTTTTAAGAAACACCTGAATGACTTTCTTACAAAATAGAATGTATCATTATACAACTTACATCATTGTAGATATTCGGGTGTCAAATCCAATGTCAGTTTTACCTCCTTTTAGGAATGTTAAAAAGTGACAAATATGTTTAGAAATAGCCGTAATGTACTTGTTGAAAATTTATTCTTTTGTGATTTGTTTGATACTGCCGGAAATGTGTTTTCATCCATAGAAGCAGAGGAGGATTAGAGCAAGAAGACGATTCCCTTGCAGCAAGGCCAGCAGCTGAGGAAAACATCCCAAAATCCTGTCACTTCGTTTTAGCTTAGTTACTATTGTAAATAGGACGCAGCCTGCCTGGTGGGTTTTCCCCGACTCGCGGGTTTTCCTCCAGGGTCGAGCGGCGAGTGAGGTGGTGTGTTTCTGTATTTAAAAAGATTACAGTCGCTCGAGGTGAATACCAGGCTGCCGCGTAGCGCGAAAACGTTTGGAGCAATGCTATTCAACTCAACTTGTTTAACTTCCGTCTATGAATCTATAATTCGTCAAACAAAATTTGCCATATTTCTGTCTATTTTTATATTTCATTTATCTTTTTAAAAGCTACATTTAAATTATACTTGTTTTCTACTAACTACTTGCAACATAAATATATTTTTTACATTTGTATATAATAGTATATGTTTGATCTTTGTATGCATCTGACATGTGGGTAGGCGGAAGAGCGGACCTGATGGCCCGAGCCTCGCAATATCAATAAAGGCATTATTATTATTATTATTATTATTATTATTATTATTATTATTATTATTATTATTATTATTATTATTATTATTATTATTATTATTATCTCTGACAACACATGTAATGTAACTCTACCCCGGAACTGAGAGATAACATCTTATCAATCTTTTTTTCTCGACGCGACCAACGAAGAGGAAGTAATTCAAATTATCAACAGTTTAAAAAACAAAGCGTCAAGCGGTTATGACGAAATAACTACGAAGCTAGTAAAAGAATGCACATTCATTCTTGATCGATTGATAATACATATAATAAATCTAAGTATCTGTAACGGAATTTCTCCTAATAAAATCAAAAGGAGTAATCAACTCAACTTTTACTTTTTCTCATAATGACGGACAACAACTTTGGAATTATGTTGAAGACTGTCTAATGATTCTACAAAAACGGTGCAGCAATAACAAAATGAGCGCTGATTATGGGTTTTGCTGATTTTAATTTGAAATACTATATTAAGTTCCATGATCTTAATTTTATTCAAAAGCGCACAAGCAAATGTGAAACCCTCGAGAAAGTCAACTATTTCAAATACTTAGGAATAACAATTGATAATAAAATGACTTGGAAAAATCATATAATGAGTATACCAAAATATTGAAGGGGTAATATAAGAAAATTCTATTATCTACGAAATTTTTGCGATATCCATACACTTAGAATTCTTTATTACGCACTCATTAATTCAAAACTTTAATATGGAATCCGAATATGGGGGGGCACATTCAAGACGTATATTAAGAAACTAAGAATAACTCAAAACAAATTTATAAAAGAAATACGACTGATTCTTCATTTCCTCTTTATAAACAACTAAACATTTTACCATTACAACAACTCTTTGTACATAAAGTACTACAAATATTCTAAGTCAAAAACGGACATAACTTAACTGATAGAATATTTCACAATTACAGTACATGTAGCAAGCTCACATATCAAATTCAAAAGCCCAAAATTCATAAATCCTTAATATCAAGAACCTTGGTGTTCATTGGGCTTCAAATATATAATCAATTACCGTTAACTCTGAAAAATAGTAAGTCCTTGAATATTTTTATACACACGATAAAGATATGGATTTTAAAACATGATGATAATGATATAAAGCAGAGTTATAATATAAGTTAACTGAAATATTGCATTAAAACTGTTTGCTGCATAAATTAAATATAAATTTATTCACGGAATTGTATATTTTGTCTTTGGAAATATACCTATTGCATCTCTGTAAATGATCACTTATTTTATGATTTAAGACTAGGTTTTTTACTTTGTATGTTCACAAAACCATGATTGTCAATTTTAAAAACTAAGAATATTGTTAAAAAATACGCCACACACAAAAAATACTATGTAGAAGTAGATAGATAATAAATTATAAAATCAGTATTGCTAATCATCACAACTGGTAATCAATGGTTAGTAATTCCAAGAAACAATAATGTACATTATCGAGTAACTCCGTAAAACAAGTTGGGAATAAATATTATTATTATTATTATTATTATTATTATTATTATTATTATTATTATTATTATTATTATTATTATTTTATTTCTAGCAATTATGCTAGTGATAATGGTATAATCCCCTTTTGATGGATATTTCAACCACAAAATTATATTCTAAAATAAATCTACAAGAATGGAACTGTATGTTGTAGAACAGGATCTTGCAAATGTACAAATTTTCTTTAATAAGCCGTCTGTTAATACACTGAAAGTATATATTCTTCAGAACTCTTCTGGAAGAGTCCGGATTCGAATTTGTAACTTTTGTTGTCGGATGTTCTTTCGGGATGTAGCTCGAAAAAACATTGAACAAGAAGAGTAGCGACCACACTACTTTGTATTTTTTATTAATTAATGTTTATTTTTAATTTTATGTGCTACCCAGAGAATGAAAAATAGACAATTCTATGCTGAAAGTTCTTTCTCATTTAGAACTTCTGCAGTAGATATTTTTAACAAATGAAAATATTTCTTAAAATAGTTTAAAGCATCAACAACGCCACAATCAGTTAATAATTAATGTGGTGGTTAATCTTTTTAACCGTGCAAATAAAAGCAGTGCCAAAACCGTATAATGAATTCCCTTAAAAGAGTCATATTTGCCGATATATTTGGCTCAACTCCAAGACTTACGAATTTAAAACATTTTAATTTTCGTTTTTAATTAATACTTTACTGAATTTACGTTACGATCCTTTACGTTACGATCCTTTACGTTACTATCCTTTACGTTACTATCCTTTACGTTACTATCCTTTACGTTACTATCCTTTACGTTACTATCCTTTACGTTACTATCCTTTACGTTGATATCCTTTACGTTGATATCCTTTACGTTGATATCCTTTACGTTGATATCCTTTACGTTGATATCCTTTACGTTGATATCCTTTACGTTGATATCCTTTGCGTTGATATCCTTTGCGTTGATATACTTTGCGTTGATATACTTTGCGTTGATATACTTTGCGTTGATATACTTTGCGTTGATATACTTTGCGTTAATATTCTTTGCGTTAATATTCTTTGCGTTAATATTCTTTGCGTTAATATTCTTTGCGTTAATATTCTTTGCGTTAAAATACTTGACGTTAACATACTTGACGTTAACATACTTGACGTTAACATACTTGACGTTAACATACTTGACGTTAACATACTTGACGTTAACATACTTGACGTTAACATACTTGACGTTAACATACTTGACGTTAACATACTTGACGTTAACATACTTGACGTTCACATACTTGACGTTAACATACTTGACGTTCACATACTTGACGTTCACATACTTGACGTTCACATACTTGACGTTCACATACTTGACGTTCACATACTTGACGTTAACATACTTGACGTTCACATACTTGACGTTAACATACTTGACGT